>APFE030360799.1:0-13861 GCA_000404065.3 Pinus taeda | reverse complement strand
AACCAGGGCCAAAACCTCTCCAACATGAGAGGAAAACCCAAACAAGATCTTCTTCTTATATAGACTTCAATTGACAAATACTAAGACCATGGCCTAGACCCTTGAATCAATGACCCCTCCAGGACCAAAGCACAATCCTCCTTGATTCAACTTCCTTCTTTTTCCTTGAGTCAATGATGATCAGGCTTCTTCCTTCAATAACTCGACTGTTCTTCAAATTCAGGTTCCATGGATCAGATTTGTAGTTCTTGGCCCTCTTGCATAAACCCTAGAATGTGTGGTTGACCAACCTTTTGAACCTTGATCTTCTTCACTTGGATGGTATGAAATCTTATTATAATTCGTCATGTAACCTTTTGTATCTTCTTCTTTGATTCGACTTCTTGGACATCAACAAGATTTTCGACCCTTTCTGTAGTAGATTGTTCTTGCTTCCTGCACATGTGTGGATGTATTAGCCCTAAAACAGACCCATAAACAACACCAAAATCTTCTCTCTTTGTTTCCTTCTCTTGGTTGGTTATCTTTGCACTTCTTATTACAAACTTACTTAACCAAATTTTCTTGTCCAAAAATGGAGGATGAGCTGCCCTATACATAGTGTTTTTTCCATTAAAAACATGTGCTAGGAAGTGTTAAGGAGTGACAGGGGAACATAAGGGAGAAATAGGTGAAAATAATGCATGCAAATGAATGATTAAGATTTCATGACAGGAAGTGTTAGTGAGTTCCAGGTGTGATAAGGAGGGAGTGATAAGGTATGGTAGGTAGTGTTAAGGCATGTTAGAAGCTAGGGAAACATGCCAAGATGTGTCAAGTGATAGGGTGTGCCAATGCATGCCAGGGAGTGTTATGGAGCGCTAGGGAAACATAAGGGAGCACTAGTTTCAAATGCATGGAAAATGAACGAATTAGAGTGTATGATAGGGAGTGTCAATGAATTCCAAGTGTGCACAGGAGGGAGTGACAAAGTTATATGCTAGGTAGTTCCAAGGTATGCAAGAGTGCCATGACGTGTCAAGGAGTGGTATGGTATGATAGGGAGTGCTAAAGAATGCGATGGAATGCAGGGAATGCCAACATGTGCCACATAGTGCCAAGGGATTGTTAGACATGATAGGTGTTATGCCATGTCAAGATGTAAATGTTGTTGCTTAGTTGTTTTATGGCCATGGTTAGATGTGAGCCTTGACTTGGTAACTTCTTAGGTTGGATGAGCTAAGATTGGGCATGAATAGCCTAAGATGAGTTATAGGCCATTCTTAGGTGAACAAGGGATAGTATAGTTGTATTAATTGTAACTTGGTCAGGATTTTGTAGTCGAGGTAGGACTTGGTTGGTTCCCAAGTCTTAAAACCAATAAGGGTAGTTATGAGGGCATGATAGCTAAGGAGTGCTAGGGTATGCCAAGGAATGAAAAGGCATGATAACAAATGCTAGATAGTGTCAATGCATGTTCAGGAGTGTTAGGGAGTGTGAGGGCATCACAAGGGAGAACTAGGTCAAAGTGCATGGAAATGAATGAATAAGAGTGTCTTCCAGGTGTCCCAAGGATGAAGTGTATTAGGATAATTTCATAATAGGACTTACAATAGGTAAGCCTATGATTATGATAAGGGGAAGGAAAAAGCGATTTTAGATAAAGGGAGACTTTTGTCTAGGGACAACACTATTTTTTCAATGACATGGTTGGGTTCCCAAGTCACAAAACAAGTAAGGCTATCTATGAGGGCATTACAACTAGGGAGTGCCAAGGTGTGCAAGGTATGCCAGGAAGTGATAACACATGCTAGAAAGTTCTAAGGCATGTTAGTCATTCCAAGATATGCCAAGTGCTAAGGCATGCCAAGAAGCGTTATGTGCTAGGGTGTGGTGCCAATGCATGCTAGGGAGTGCTAGGGAAACATAAGGGAGGACTAATTTCAATTGAATGTAAATGAATGAATAAGAGTGTGTGATAGGGAGTGTTAGCAAGTTCTCGGTGTGCTAAGGAGGCATTGACAAGGTATGTTAGGTAGTGTCAGAGAAACACAAGGAAGGACTAGCTTCAATTGCATGGAAATGAATGAATAATAGTGTATGATAGTGAGTTGTAGAAAGTTCTAGGTGTGATAAGGAGGCATCTCTAGAAAAATTTGAGGGTTTGGAGAAAATTTTTTGTTTTGGTGCAAACTTGCAATTTTTTGCCAATTTTCTGTCTAGGAGCGCAGCAAACTCACGCTGTGCTTCTTCCTTAGGGCTCCAAATGATGTAAAATCAACATTTTTGGAAAGAATATGACCCCATCTGAAAACCCATTTTCCAACTTTCCTAATTTGGGGCTCAGGTTTTGAGAAAGTTTCAAAAAAAGAGGCCAAAAATCACCTTGCTGCCCCTCCCTTTCCATTTCATTGTGCACCTGGAGACACCTTGGGAGAATGGCCATATCTCAGCCAAAAAAGGGTCCTTTTGAGTGAATAAATACTCTAAAGACATCTACACTCTTCCATATTTCCAGAAAAGGCTTCCGATCTAGATTTGGACTTCAGAAAGGCACTCAAAAATGCCCTCCAATAGCTCATTGTACACCTGGAAATTTATGAGATTTTTGTAAAATTTTCACTATGTAATTTTTTGTAATTCCTAGTTTGACTTGATAACAGCCAAAAGTGTGAAGTAGATGAATGTGAGGGGTAAAAGTAAATGTAAATAATGGGTGTTTAGTATTTATAAGTAGTTTTGATATAAATTTTACCTCATTTATGAGAGAGGTTGGAGTCAAAGTTAATTGTAGAAGTCATTTTTAACTTCCCTAGATATTAGGGTTTGGTTAGAGCACCTCATGAAATAGTTCCTAGAGTCATTGATTCGACCTCTGAGAGTGGATAGATGTTGTTTTGGTATTTATATATCAGTTTCTCAGTGATAGAATAGGTTGGATTTCAGAGGAGAGAACTATTGTAGCTTGTACTTGGACATTTTTTGGAAATCAAATGACACAATTTGCAACTATGATCTAGGAATTTATGTGCAGTAAGTTTGTGATGTAATATTTTCTCTACTATAGCTTTATATGAAAGATTTTAATCTTCTCTTTCCATTCATCAATTATTCAATGGTTTTCCTTACAGTTTATAAACAAAATTCTTTGCATAAAGCTCTGTTTTGATGGAAAAATCATTATGTGTTACTTTATTTCTTGCTTAATGAATTCATGTTTCATGCTCATTAAGACCTCTCACTTCTTCTAAACATTACACTACACTGCCAAACACTAAGATCCATCACAAACGTAATTCTACCTTGCTCCTTTTTATATTTTTTGTTATAACCCTTTGATCCTCTGACCTAGCTACCTGGTTTTTCTCCCTTATCTAGCAAAAAACCCGAAATTTTCCAAAACGCACCTGAGCCTAGCTATCTAGTTTAAAATCCTTTACATTCTAGTCATATCTTTGTTGTGATTTCATAGGGAGAGCCCTCTCTAGTTTGGTAGGGCTATCTACCAAACTAAAATCTTGGTGTGTGATTACCTTCGTCGATCTTGTCATCAGCCTAGGACATTGTGGAGGATAACGGAGGGCATGAAAACTAGGGAGTGCCAAGGTGTTCTAGTGAATGTAATGTTACCAAGTCATGGAAAAATGTAATGCTAGTTGTAAGGTCGTGACTACCAAGGTGTGTTAGGGAATGCTAGGGCATGCTAACATGTGCCAGATAGTATGAAGACATGTCAAACAAGATAAGATGTACCAAGTGCTAAGGCATGCCAAGATGTACAAGGCTGTGACAATGCATGCCAGGGACTGTCAAGGGAACAAAAGGGAGGAATAAGTTAAACTATAAGGAAATGAGCACATAATAGGGTTAATAAGTCATCATTTTACCTTTTCCATGAGGGGCATGCTAGGAAAACCAACACTAGGTGCCAATAGGTGCCAAATGAGAAGTGTCAATGCATTCTAAGTGTCAAATATTCCTTCATTTCTTCTCATATAGTTTCCAATAATTGATCTCAAATAAATTTAATATTAAACCATGCCAAATCATACCAAGTCATCTCAACGCATGCCAAACATGATAATACTTGCTAAGTGCCAACACATGCCAAGTGCCAATGTGTGGCAGGGAGTGTGATGCATGCTATGAAGTGGAGAGAATGTCAAAGAGTGCTAAGGTGTGCTAGGTATTTTTGGGGTGTTCTAGCATGTGCCAAATAGTACCAAGGCATTCCAGGTGCTAAGACATGCTAGGATGTGCTTGTTGCCATAGTATGCCAATATGCATCAAGGAGTTTCAAGGAATAAAAAGGAATAACCAAGCTAAAATGCAAGGAAATGAATACATAAGAGGGTTAATAAGTCAGGACTTTATCTTTTTCAAAATGCGCATGCTAGGCACAGTAATAATATGTTCCAATACATGCCAAGTGCCAATATGTGCCAAGTGCTAATGTTTTTCAATGCAATATTATGCCAAGGTGTTCTAGGGCATGCCAACACATGATAGGGGAGTTTTATGCTATGCTAGGGCATGGAAACATGTTCTTGGGTGTCCTACTCATGGCAATATGTTTTAGGTACAAAGATGTTCCAAGACATGCGGGTTGCCAAGGAATGTTAGTGTACTGTTCCAAAGCATTTTAAGTTGTGCCATGAGTGTTGAGGAGTGCTAGGTCACTCTCATTAATAGAATTGATAGAGCTTGATTATGTATTAAATAATATAGTTCCGACACACATTAGTGGAACTTTATTTAAAGGAAATTTACCAGATAATAAGCCTAATAGAGATAAATCATGTGTTGACTCATAGGAAAACTATATTCTTGTGACTTGAGGGAAATGATATAGACTAATTAATTCTTAACAAATTGACTAACTATTATAACCGCTATGACCTTGGACACATAATAAAAAAGAGTCCACAACAATGGTATTAAATCATTAAGTTTTGACAAAAAATATAGTAACAAGTACATAGCTTCATCAAAAACTCATTGGAATGATCAATGATGACGAACATTTTTTGACCATCACCAAAAGTAACCAAAAAGAGCATTGGTGAGGTTCAATAAAATATCTTCACTAGATGTGTCACCAAAAAGAGAATTAGTGATGCCTTTAATGATCCTCACCAAAAGTGTCACCAAAGAGAAAATTAGTGACAGGCCTTTAATGACCCTCACCAAAAGTGTCATTGAAAATGGATTTGGTGACAAACCTCAAAAGGGCCATCTTTATATACACTTACAACAACAATTTTTTAAAGACTGTCACCATCTGCGACATTGGTGATGGACCTTAAAGGCCCATCACAAGAATGAAGCATCATAAAAACTCATTGGAATGATCAATGATGACGAACATTTATTGACCATCACCAAAAGTAACCAAAAAGATCATTGGTGATGGTTAATAAAATATCATCACTAGAAGTGTCACCAAAGAAATAATTAGTGATGGGAATTTAATGATCCTCATCAAAAGTGTCACCAAAGAGAGAATTAGTGACGAGCCTTTAACAACCCTCACCAAAAGTGTCATTGAAATTGGCTTTGGTGACAAACCTTAAAGGACCATCACTATATACGCTTACAAAAACGATTTTTTAAATACCATCACCATATGTGACATTGGTGACTGACCTTAAAGGTCCGTCATAGGCATGACCCTCACCAATGACCTTTTTTCTTATAGTGGAGGTTCTCTTACTCTCCATTTAATGCCTCTTTTTTATTAGCAAGCTTTGCAAATGGTTCATTTCCCTCTCTATAACTACAAGAAGTCGAAAAGACAACCACATGGCTTATTCATTACAACAGAAATGACTCTTACACTCCTAGACGCTTTGACTTATTCAAATTTTGTATTTACATTAAGTATTTAAAATTCCAACAAAGGTAATAAAATCAATTTTCTAGCTCAACATGTGACTAGTCCACCACATTTTCAAGCCCCATCTATTTCTTCATCATGAAATAGGTTTAACACTCTTGTATCAGACTCATAAGGAAGAAACACTCACGATCTTTTTCTCATAATGTCCTCTATAGAGAAACCTTCCTTCTATGGAGCTTCGACACTCACCCATGTATAATCCTCCATCGGAGTGTCCTTGCACTTCACCAAAAACTCCAGATACTCTTTTTCTTTTGTGCGCTTTAAAAATCCGGTGACCAAAATTCTTTCAGCCTCTAGAACCTCCACCATAGGCATCTTCTTCATCCAACTCTATTCACTGACTTCTCCACTACTCCCATTTGCTGTAATGGCACCTGCATCACTAGCTTGATAGGGATACAAATCAACCACATTGAATATAGGTGAGATACCTATGCCCATAGGTAACTCCAACTCAAGCATTTTCAAAAACAATTTTGATTATTCTACAAGGTCCTATTTTCTTCAATTTGAGTTTTTTATATTTTCCTCTTGGGAATATCTCCTTCCTCAAGTGTGTAGGTTTTAACCCCGTACATAAATTACCTACATACAAATTCTAAAACACAGAAAATAAACGATGCAAGAGAATAACATGTAAAACACATATACACAGACATTTCCCCCTGGATCCCAAAATTGGGACTACCAGCTTGATTTTTCATTATGTTCGTTTCAATGCTACAATATATATTTATACATTCCGAAGCATCCAATACCATGGATCGAAAACCATTGTATCCAAAACGATGGACAGAAAACCATCGCATCCAAAACCATGGACTGACCCAAAACTGGGGGCATTGCTCCTGACCCCATACATGAGGGCTACTCGCCCCACCCCCATCAAACCCCCTAGATAGGGTGGGCTACTCACCCCCCTCAAACCCCCTAGATAGGGGGGATGCCACCCCGCCCGTGACTCCCCCACTGTGTAATCGACACAACAAAGGGGGGGCTTTGCCCCCCCTCTGACCCCCCAGTTAACTACGTAGGCTAGTTGTGGAAAGAATATAACACAACCCAACATTCTCGCACTTGTTGTTTTCTTTCCACAGGGGGCCACAGGAGAGCTTAGTCATTTATCCGGCCCTGCAACACCCATTTTTTCTCTACACCAAAAGAACTTCCCAGAGCTCACAGATTTTGTTAATGCATCTGCAGTATTCTTCAAAGTGTCCACCTTTACCAACAATAACTTTTTGTCTTCTATCATATCCCTCACAAAGTGATATTGAACATCAATGTGCTTTTTCTTTGAATGGTCAGCAGGGTTCTTTTCCAAGAAGATTTAACTTTGGTTGTCACAGTCTATCCTTATAGCTCCCTGCATTAACCCCATACTTGAACACAATATCTGCAACCAAAATACTTCCTTGTTTGCATGAGTGGTTGCCATGTATTTTGCCTCTATAGTTGATAGTTCCACTATAGATTGTTTCTTACTACCCACTTGTAGATATTCTCTGATCCAGATCTCCAACCCAATTGCATCAACAAAGACATGAATATCCAAAACTATGTCCAATCTTGGTGGTAGCACAAACCATAATCACTAGTGCCACACAAATACCTGAAAATACGATTCACTATTGTTGATTGATCCTTCCCTATTTTTGACATAAACCTACTCAATACTCCCACTACATGTGCAATTTATAGTCTAGTATTGACTGTCACATACATTAGACTATCAATTGCACTTGCATATGGACCATGAGACATGTCATCTTCCTCTTCTTGTGTCTTGGGACACTGTTCGACAGATAACTTTACACCTCTAGGAATAGGAACCTTCATCGATTTACTATCCTGCATATTAAACCTCTACAATATTGTCTCGACATACTTCCTCTGGATTAACCAGAGCTTCCTCTTTGCCTGATCTCTTTTAATTTCCATGCCCAAAATATAGTTTGCAGCACCAAGATCTTTCATGTCGAATTTTGGAGGACAATTGGGTC
The DNA here is from genome assembly GCA_000404065.3 of Pinus taeda. Lineage (NCBI taxonomy): Eukaryota > Viridiplantae > Streptophyta > Pinopsida > Pinales > Pinaceae > Pinus > Pinus taeda. The sequence continues at coordinate 5,977 of APFE030360799.1, read as the reverse complement.
TTCAAATTCTCAATAATTTCTTTGTCATCTCCAACTAGCAACATATCATCCACATACAAGACCATATAAATAACACGGTCACCAGTTATCTTAAAATACACACAGTGATCTACTTTGCTTCTGGTGAAGCCAAATCCCCATATAAATGTATCAAATTTCTAATACCACATCCTTGGTGACTATTTTAACCCATATAGAGACTTCTTTAAATTGCATAATAGTTCTTTCTTACCCTTCACTGCAAAGCCTTCAGGTTGCTTCATGTAGAACTCCTCTTCTAGATCCTCGTGAAGAAATGATGTCTTCACATCCATCTGTTCTACCTCAAAGTCAAAAGCAACAACAATTGATAAATGTAATCTAATAGAAGCTACCTTGGCAACAGGAGAAAAAATATCGCCAAAATAAATTCCCGACACCTGGGAATAACCTTTTGCTACCAACTGAGCTTTGTATTTCTCCACCTTTCCTTCTACATTTGACTTCTTCTTGAACACCCATTTGTTGCCAATTGGTTTCCTTCCAACCGATAACTCCACCAGATCCCATGCCTCATTTTTGTGAAAAGTTGCCATTTCATCAACCATGGCCTCTTTCCAGAGTTTTCCATCCTTTGAATCTATTGCTTCCTTCATAATTCTGGGATCATCATCAATAACAGATAAAGCAAAATTTGAACAGAAAATAGATGGACTATACCTTTCTAGCTGCCTTCTTTCTTGAACTGATCTTCTCACACCCAAAGTTTGTGGCTCTTCATCTTCTGATTCCTCCTCTGCTGTAGAGTCTGATTCTTCCTCCTTAAGCTCAAACTCTATCTTCTCAGGTTTCTTTGGTTGGACTTCATGTTTAATAACATATTTCACCTCTCTAAACACCAAATCTCAGTTGTACACAACCTTCCTTGTTACTGGGTTCCAAAGCTTATAACCCTTTAAACCATCCTTATACCCAATAAAGATGTACTTTTCAGATTTACTATCCAACTTGGTTCTTTTCTCCTTTGGAACATGTACATATGCATCATATCCAAATACCCTTAGATTTGAAAGAGAGGGTTTCTTACCAGTCCATACCTCATGTGGAGTCTTATCCTCCAACGCTGATGAAGGGGATCTATTGACCAGGTAACATGCTATCTCCACCGCCTCTACCTAGAATTCCTGTCCTAACCTGACACCACTGAGGATGCTTCTTTCCCTTTCCATCAACATCTTGTTCATTCTTCTACAACTCCATTTTGTTCAGGTGTGTATGGAGTAGTCTTCTGCCATATTACACCACACTTTTTATAGAATTCTTGAAATTCCTTATTGCAAAACTCTCCACTGTTATCTGTCCTCAACACCTTTATCTTCTTCTCTGTCTGGTTTTCTACCAGAGCCTTAAATTCTTTAAACCTGTCAAAGACTTCAGATTTCTTAAGGAAATATATTCATGTATTCCTTGATAAGTCATCTATAAATGATACATAGTACATAGACTTACCTAGTGATGGAACCTTCACAGGTCCAAACACATCACTGTGCACAAGTTATAATATATTTTTTGCCATCTTACCACCAAAGGGAAAACTCACCTGATTCTGCTTCCCATATTCACAATTTTCACAGAAATCAAAATCCAGAGAACTATTACTCATACCTTCTACTATACCTTTACCACGGAGTATTCGAAGGCCCTTCTCTCCAATATGTTGAAGCCTTTGATGCCACAACATGGTCTTCTCTCCAGAGACCACTAGATTTTCTGCACTACTTTCAAGAACCACAAAACTATTGCACCGATCAACAATAGTGCTACCTTGTAGCTTGTATAGAGTTCCAATCCGAACTCCCCAGATCAATACCAGTGCTCCATGAACCATCTTGTAGGTATCCTTCTCGAACACTATTTTTACACCTGCATCATCCAGCTTGCTTATGAAAATTAGATTTTTGGCCAATATGCAGAACAACTAGAAGTGTTATAACCCATCCACCTTGCAACTTCAACTTTCCTTTTCCACGACCAACGATTCTAGCCTTTCTGTCATCCCCCAAGAAGACATCACCACCATCATATTTCTCATACTCACAAAACCAATCTCTATGGGGAGTGAAGTGAAAGGATGCACCTAAGTCAAACAACCATGCCTCATGATCTACATGTGTACTTGAAGAAGCTAAGTACATATCCCCACCTTCATCTGAGGTGGTTTTCGCCTCTGTAGAAGGAGCATCATCAAATCCCTTTCCTTTGTCAGGAGCTTTAAATTTATAGTCCCTTTTGTAGTGCCCTTCCTTTCTGCATTTCCAGCACACCACCTTTACAGGTTTTCCTGGAGATTTAAATCTCCCTCTAGATTTAGATCTCTCACTCGATGACTTCTTTTTGTTTCTGTTCTGGCACCATCCTCTTACAGACAAGGCATCATCATTCTAGCTCTCCATATTTTTCCATCTCATCTCCTCTGTCAGCAAGGATGAGACTATTTCATCAAACAACGAGGCAGTTAAATTGCTACCTATTGCAATAACCAGATTATCCTGCGAATCTAGTAGAGAACACAAAAAATTGATGCACTTATCTTAATCTGAAATTTTAATATCAACTGATAATAACTGACTTACCGCAGTACTAAATGCATTCATATGCTTTGTCACCGAGTCTCCATCTTTCATCCTTAGGTTATACAACTTTTTTCGTAGAAACAATTTATTCACTAGAGACTTAGATTGGTACAAAGTCCCTAACTTGTCCCGCAAGGCCTTAGTTGTAGCTTCCCCTGATACATTCAACAATATTGAATCTGATACACACAATCGTATTATGCTCTTTTCCTTCCGATCCAACTTCTTCCATTCTTCATCGGACACTCCTGTTGGCTTAGTACTTGGATCTACCACGGTCCACTAATCTTTATCCACCAACAGATCCTCCATCTTTAGTTTCCACAGCTCAAAACTTTGACCATTAAATTTACCGATCTCTATCTTTCCACTACTCGCCATCTTCTTTCACCATCAAAATAGATCCCGCAGATTTCCCACTGAACAAGGTCTACCATAGGCGCGAGTGAAACCCCTTAGCAACAAAGGCGTCCCCTTGAAGCCAAAATAGCTTTGATACCAAATTTAGGTTTTAACCTCGTAGATAAATTACCTAAATATGAATCCTAAAACACAAAAAATAAACAATGCGAGAGCATAACACATAAAACGCATATACATAAAGATTTTCCCCTAGATCCCAAAATTGGGACTACTAGTTTGATTTTTCATTACGTTACTTTCCATGTTACAATACATATTTATACACACTGAAGCATCTAATACCATGGACCGAAAACCATCGTGTCCAAAGCCATGGATCGAAAACCATCGCGTCCAAAACCGTGTGCGAAAACCATGCACAAAACCATGGCTAGGTCCACCCAACCTAATAGAGGGTCCAATTTTTTTCCCAAGGGTGCTGCTTTGGACCCTGTCGAGGGGGGCTACTTGCCCCCCTCAAACCCCCTAGACGGGGGGGCTACCATCCCCCCTCTAACCCCCTAGACCGGGGCACTGCCATCCCCCCTCTAAACCCCCGATTAACTACATCAGCTAGTCGTGGATAAAAGATAACACAAATCAACAAGGTGAGCTAAGACCATGTCCCCTACCTCAATGCTTACCTCTGTTCTTCTTAGATATTCTCTTTGTTTGTACTTGTAACTGTTTTCATGTAGCTTTTGTTTTATTTCTTCATGTAAGTTACTCGTTACTGCTGCAAAATCTTCCCCATTAGCACTCTTACACTAACGTTTGCCCAAATATATCAACTCAGAAACTCCTATAGGATGAATTCCACACAAGATTTGAAACAAACTCCTCCTTGTGCTCCTATTTGGTGAATCATTGTATGTAATCTCATCTTTAGCTAGCACATGATCCCATTTCTTGGTATTATCTCCCACAAGGTTCCTCAATATGTTTTCGAGAATCTTGTCCACAAGTTCAGTTTTCCCATTAGATTGTGCGTGATATGCTAAGTTGAAGTTCAATTTTGTTCCAAGCTTCTCTGAAAAGGTCCTCCAAAAATTCCCTATGAACTTGGTGTCCTTGTTAGAGATTATGCTACTCAACAAGCCATGCAACCGAACAATCTCATTGAAAAACAAATGAGCCATATGTGTAGCATCACTAGTCTTGCAACATAAGATAAAATGACCCATCTTCATAAATTTTTCCACAACTACAAGTATAGAGTCCTTAACTCTCTGCGTTCTTAGAAAAACAAAAAATGAAGTCCATACTAACTAAGTTCCCTGGTCTACAACGAATGGGAAAAGGCATATACAATCCCACATTTTGACTGCTTCCTTTCGCATGTTAACATACTCCGCATTTTCCTACATATTTCTACACACCAAATCTCATATTTGGCTAGAAATTGAAGTGTCCTAGCTACCCAAGTGTCTTGTCTGCCCCAAAATTCCTTGTTGATCTTCCAATGTGCTTTTTTTGCATCAAGTTCCCTCTCATTAAGTGACAAGAGATACATATTTGAATTTTCTTAAATAATAAACCATTCTACAAGCTAAACTCCCTCCATGGGATGCTATCTCTACTCACAAGGTTCTTGCATGCTTCAAAGGCATCTCAAAATTCAAAACCATCCTCATACAATTCCTTCAAATAATCAAAGCCCAAAATATGTACATGTAACTACTCCATAATCAAAATCCTCCTGCTCAAACTATCGACTAACTTGTTCTCTTATCCACTCACATGTTTCAGTACAAAGGTGAAACTTTATAGGAATTCCACCCACTTTGTTATGAAACCAGTTCAAGAAAAGATAGAAAAAATAGATCAACGCCTTAGAATTCAGCCTCTTCAAGGGGGTAACCTCCTTTACATTATGTAAATGAAAAATTCTTGGATGATTCAAATGACAAAACCTCCTTTCTATATATAAGAGTCTAAGGAGTCACAATATATTCTAGCCGACCTAACAAAAATAATATAAAGCCACAAAAATAACAATAGAGGGATTCTATGGGGCAAATTAATAACAATATGGGGGAAATAGGGGCACAACAATATTAATAAGGGGTATAACTACAATAGTAATGAGGTAATCACTAGTATTATAGGGACCCAACGTGCCTCTCTCCTTCAAAAAAGTGTTGTCCTCAACGCTTGAGTAGTTCTACATACTTCTACATAAAATTCTCATCCTCCCATGTGGAATCTTCAGCGGATAAGTTCTTCCACTTGATAAGATACTCTGAAATTGAATGATTTCGTAGCTGTCGAGTTCTTGTTTCTGTGAATGCTTCTGGTTCCAATATAATTTTTCCTTCCTCGTCAAGTTCTGGCAATATTGTTTGAACTGGGAGCTTATCACCTATAACCTTCTTTAAACATGAAACATGAAAACTGGGTGCAATCGAGAAGCTGCAGGAAGCTCCAATTTGTATGCCATAGTACCAATCTTTTGCAACACCTTGTACGGACCATAATACTTTGGTGATAATTTATTATCCTTCTTAGCTTGCTTGAGGGACATTTGCTTATATGGTTGTAGCCGTAGGAATAGCCAATCACCTACATCAAAACTTCTTTCACTGCGATGTTGATTTGCCTGTTGTTTCATTCTATTCTGTGCCAACACGAGGTTATCCTTTAAGAGTTAGAGGACTTGTTGTTGATGTTCGATGTGATGTTCCACTGACTGATCCTTAGAATTTCCTCTTAAATATGATGTGATGGATGGTGGTTGATACCCATAATGTGCCATAAATGGGGTCATTTTTGTTGGGTTGTGTTATATTCTTTCCACATAGTTAACAGGGGGTTTGAGGGGTACCCGTAACTCCACTTTACCCCGAAAAATTTTGGTTTTGGACCCTATGTTAGATTGGGCAGACCCACCTATGGTTTTGTGCATGATTTTCGCACATGTTTTTTGGACACGATGGTTTTCGGTCCATGGTATTGGATGCTTC
>APFE030360798.1:161041-244127 GCA_000404065.3 Pinus taeda | reverse complement strand
ACAAGCAAAGGAAATAGGAAATTAAACGACTTACTGTTGAAAAAGACAGTAAAAACCTAAACTACACATTGAAGGTAAAATGACACAGTAAAGAACAGTAAAAGTGTATCAGGGTTAAAGAGTATGAGATTGAAGACCAAGTCAATTAAATCAGCTAGAATGAAGATAAACAACATAAAAGACAGTTACAAAGCATAGCATACAAATTCATGTGAAAGTGAAGACAGTTGAAAAACAAAGCGGTAAAAGTAAAAAGTAAACAGTGAACAATGAAAGTAAACATGAAGAAATTAAGGGTTAAAAAAAGATGAAAACACTTTCAACAGCTACAATGAAGTTTATCCAAAGTAAGAGTAAAAAACAATCAAAATAAGTTTAAGGTTAAAAGATGAAATTAGAGAAAAAATGGTACATTCTTCAGAAATTTTCTGTTTAAGTCATAGTTTTGCAGAACATATTGTGGGTAATCCAAGAAGTATTTTGAGAAATTGGAAGAGGTTTTTGTTTCTGACAAGCCAAGCTACAAGAAAATATCTCATGTTTTACATAGGTATTACCAAGAGGGAGATAAGTTCATGTCTTGACAACCTATTTTTTAGTTTGTGCAAAATCCGGTTTTTGACATATTTTTACAGAGAATATTTTGAACAGCTGGAGATGAATGTTGGGAAACTGAGAGAGGTTTATTTCCAAAAAATTCTTATGTACACAAACCGCTTTCACATTTTACATATCTATCACGGATTGAGATATATAACTGTATCATTGGACCCTAAGTTTGCAGAATTTCTGGGGCATAATGCACAAAAGAAGGATGTAGTTAGTGACTGGGATGCCTCATCATCAACTAAGAGTTGCTATCAAATTAGAAATTCTCTTATTTGTCACCATAAATCCATAGAAATAGTGCCAAATAGATTCATTAGTTTTGAATGTCCTTTATCTAAGTTCTATTAATATAAACAGTTGGAGATATTTGTGAAACTATTCTTGATATTTTTTCAAGATATTTTAGTTTACAATTAGTATAAATACTTCTTCATTTGAAGTATTTTGTGTGGATTCATATACATTGATGTAACATGGGTTATTTTGGAATAAAGTGATGTTGGACCAAACTTTTGTATGGCTTGCTAGATAAAAATTGATGCAAAGGACTTTCCACAGATTTCTCGAATCAAACACTGGATCAGTAAGTCCTCTATACCTTGTGTTTTAAAGTTTTCCTTGTTTCTTATATCATCTATGTTTCATATCTGAATGACAAACAAAAAAGAGTAATTCAAAATATTCTTGATTGCACTCTGTTTTCAATTGTTATTATTCTCTATGTTTTCTTCTGAATTAGAATAAACAATGAATTCTTAATTGATCCTATTTTCTAGTTCATTCACTTTGATTATTTATTAAAGAATACTCAACTACTCTTTATTAATAATCATTTGAGTTCCATTTTCAAATAGGTTGAAGGATTCTTAACAGCCCCTCATCCATTTTGAAACCTTTCTATTTACTCTAGCCCTTTAGTTGTTCCCTATTTGACCATCTTGCTCTGTAAAACCATCCTTTGTTAAGAAACCTAATCTAGTCAAGCCATCTTCTTTGACTCCATTAGCCCAATGGCCTAAACTTGTCAGTCCTACCCCTTTGCTATTGAATCTCACCACCCAAAATCAAACAAAACTCCTAAAATTCATAAATAGACTAATATATTTCAAAACAAAGCTAAAACTTAAAGATAGAGCCCTCTCTGGATATAGTTGACTAGATTCTGTATCTAAAAGATTGGTTTGTGGTTACCTCGGACCCCTTTCCTCTTCCCACCAACTTCAGGGAAAATATGAGTGATAACACATCCCACTAAAGACTCTTTATTTTAAATATGACTTTTGATCTTGAGGATCAAGTGATTGTACTCATTTGGTAGTTTGGATTTTGGGTTTATGTGATACATTTTCTTTGGGTTTGTCTTGGGATTTGGAAAAAAAAAATGCATTTAGAGTTTAGTGTTCAATATTTCCAATTAAAACTTTTTCCACTCCAATATGGGTCATACAAAATCACCAAATCTATAGGGGGCAATGTCCTCGAGCTCAAAATTTCACAGTTCATTTGCCTACACCCATTATTCAATGTGGACTAGTTTCGACCATACCTTCTCCCATTGTTGGCACATATGACGTTGTTGAGCAGCTGACACCAATAGAGATCAACCCCAACTGCATCGAACATAACACAACTGAAAAGATAATGGAAACACAGATCAAGAACACTCACCAGTATGGGATCTATCTATATCAAGTTGAAAAAGCAGGCCAACTCCTTTATGAACGAAATTGGTTCACCAGGGATCAAGTTCAATAAAAGTTTCCTCACCTCATGGAGGCTCTACACGCAATGGGTACCATTGCTTCCTTACGGGGGATGACTAATCCAGGTGGATATTGGTGGCCACTTGCCTATTCCACCTATACCTCTAGTCATTTTCATTTATTTCCTTGATTATAGTATCATTTACTATTTTTATCAATTTTTCGAGTCCTTAACTTCCGGAGTTGTTTTGACCCCCTAAACGACGTTTTTTTAGGTATGCAACAAATTTGGAGCCATATTCAGGGACTTGTGGAAACTCTAGAGATATATTTCCAATTAGGTATCATACGTGCCGAGAAAAGATCATATGACCAAGCTACGATCCCGGGAAGTTGGCTACCCAACTAACCATAGCAGGGCCCACAAACTCTTAGTGTTCTATCTCGCGGGGTTAGGGTTTTGGTTATTTAGGGTTTTCCCTTATTTTTAAATAATAAAGAGGCCCTTGAGCCTCATTTTAACATAGTTCACATGCATGTAGCCACCACATCTCTTCTCAGAGATAAGTTACCATCGCCCGAACTAGTTTATTTCCGTTTTACATGTAAGTATATTTCCATTCTTTTATATTAATGAAATGAAGTTTTATTTTTGTTGCATCTCAATGTTTATGTTTATATATGTATACTATTGTGTTCCTGTATAAGTCTCGATCAATAAATGAAAGAAATAATTGGAGAGAAGACTCATAACACACAAACCAGGATCTAAAGTGTTCAGACCCCTAGTGAAGTCACCATGTTATTAGTGTCTTCCTGCGACAAGGGTTAGAAAAACAATCTAAACTATGAGTTTCAAATGGCTAAACAAAGAAAATTTTAGGATGTATTGATTAAAACCTATGATATTAATTACTTTTCATTAATATGTATGTAATACTACAATTGTAATTAAAAATACTACAAAAATAGATAATAAAAAATACAACAGATAAAATAAACAATAATACTCCAAATAATCAAATATGGATGAGATTTATTAACAAAATATGTGACCCGTTAGAATATATTATTGAAAGGTTGTTTTGGAGACCTCCTTCTTAGAAGGTTTCATTATAAATCCTATCTATAAGTAGTGGTGTGTCTCTCTCTAAAGAGCAAGTGAAACGAAGGAGAAAAAAATAGAAGAGTTTGAGCTTACTCAAGGAGAAAACTCAAATGGCTTAGGATTGTAATTTTTGCAATGAAAATGGTTCATGGTGAAATGAGGAGGAAAACCCCTCCTATTAAAACCCTTGCTAGATTTAATCACTTCAAATATATAAAAAAAATGTTGGACCAAATCAACATCTATCTAACTCGATATTTTATTATTATTCGTGAAAGGGAAAGGTAAAAAATAATGGCTAATGACCTTTATTTGTGTAACTAACTAAAAAATAATGATTTATCAAGTTAATTATTAAAAAAACCATAAATAAATTATTTATTAAATTATTTCTTGTTGAGAAGGTAAATGGGTTGTAAATAATTCATAAGTAATGGTCTAATAATTTTTTCCATGAGAATGATTATAATATTAAAAAATACGTAGCCCACAAGGGGTATCTCAATTAGAAATCATCATGATAAGAAATACAATATTATGTAAACCATGAAATTGAGGTTCAAATCCCCATGGGTCAAACTAAAAAAAAAAAACGGACTAAGAAATAATAAATAAATAAATTATTTATTAAATTATTTCATGGAAATTAAGAAAATGAGTGAAATAATTAAATTATTTTCACTTAGGTCAATATATTTATGAGAATAAAATAAAATTAGCAAAGTTATGTTTTATTCTCATGTAAATGGAAAAATTAATGGAAATAGCTTAGAGAAAGTGGTTCCTCAAGTTATTTCCTTAGGTTAAAGTAGGTTGTCATGTGTAAATCCCATAATATCACGTTGTATTTCAATGCACTAAATTTTTTTAGCTAGGTGATTATATTTTGTTTGATAATAACCTTTATATCTGTCCCTTTATTAGTCTCTCTCTCTCTCTCTCTCTCTCTCTCTCTCTCTCTCCCCTTATCTCCCCCATTTCTCTCTCTCCCTCTATCTCTCTATTTATTTATATTTCTTCTTCCCTATCCCTCCCTCCACTTTCACCTTCATACCACTTTTATCCCTCTCTTTGTTGGAAATAATACTAAGACGGGGGGGGACGTGAATCAGTATTAGCAAAGCAAACACTTTTTCAGTTCCATACTCAGATTCATAAAAGCTACTTCAGTTAAGGGAACATGCATGTATATGCAGATGTGTCTAATGCAAATAACATATATCTAGTAAACTTATGGTTCAGTTAATCCATTAAATGTCGATATTTAATTAGTGCATCAAAACTTCATTAGCCATAAGAACAGTAAACAACAGAACAAATCATCACACGCAAGAAGCACACATGAACACCATGATATAAGGTGGAAACCCAATGTGAGTGAAAACCACCTGCTGCAATTCACCTCTCTCTTCCTTTAATAAGAAACTTACTTTTACAATATTTATATACTAGTGTAGACTTATACCAGTACACAGGCTTCTACCTACAAAAGGCTACAACCTTCTCTTGTTCACTAGCTTCTCCTGGAAGGGAGCTACAACCCCCTTAGATTTTGTACTACCCGATCCATTTACTAGTACGTAGGCACCGACCTACTAAAGGCTCCAACCTTTACATGTTTTCCAGCTGCCCCTGGAAGGGAGATACAACCCCCTGGCTCTTGTACTAGCCAATAATTTTACCAGTACATAGGCGCCAGCCTACAGAAGGCTATGATCTTCTTTCTTCCTCCAGGGACCATGTTTCATAAATTTTCATACTGGATACTCTTGAAGCACAACACCATAAGCTGCCACGTTTCATCCAATTTTCATACTAGACCCATCAACAACATTGAAGCATAAAATCAATCACCACTGCAATAAATCCATCAACTACACCTGCATCATTGATCTCTGAATCACCCAATAATAAAACACTGAAATCTTGTCAAGAACACAGTCACTAGAACACAGAACAGACAATAGAACTCTGCAATAAAAATCAAATCCAACTGGAACTTCAAACTATCATACTTCATACTGTATACGCTACTCTGATAAACCCAACCTGTGTGTACATGCACTTTTACCAAAGCTAACCCGCATACAAATCGGCAAATTCTAACTTATAACTTTGCAGCTTTCCCAGACATCAATTATACCCAGAACATAACATTTATAGAATAAGCATGTGTCAATAATTCAGATCTAGTCTATCCATGATCAAAACATATCATGATAAAACATTCCAAGCCTTAAGATCCCGATCCATTGTTCATCATCATCCGCATGGGTGCATCCTTGGTTCAAATCAAGTAAAGCATCACAAACCCATTACCTGCATACTAGATCTCACACTTCATCAGATATTCATCACTTTTCACACTTTTTCATCTCTTGGCCTAATGATCTTCTCCATATATAGTTTTAGGCCTCTCTGAATACCATGATCCAAAACCATGTAGAACCAATATCTTGGACCCAATACCTAGGGTCAACACTTCACATCAAATACCATGGACCAAAACATAGTTTTCTAACATGTACGTGCCTTTCCTTCTGTGAACCTGCATGTGTACATGTATGCACCTTTCGTTCTGATAAACTACATGTATACGCACTTTCAGCAATATTATCTTACGTATACCTCTCTCTTGACCTGCTGCACTATTATCTGTCATCTGAGTGAGTTTCCATCAAGGAAAACACTTGTATCATACCTCTAATTGAGCTGCCATCAAGGACAACATCTGTATCATAATGCCAACAATCTCCCCCTTTAGACATAATGGCAACAAGCACACCAAGTCACTCTCCCCCTTTGAAAACAAGGGCAAAGGGCAGACCAAGTTGTTCTCTTCCTTGGTATACCTGCTATTGTCCATACCCCCCCCAGTACCTGTTGAAATCTCTGATTGAGCTCCCCCTTTGTATATGCCAAGATGTACCAATACGTCCATGATCCCCCTGAGCACATGCAAGGTTTGCAAAAGCATAACATGACTCTCTATATACATCAATCTCCCAACCAAGTGGGAATACACCATTTTAGACTAATCCACCCAACCAAGTGGGGATATACCAATTGTTTATACATGACTCAACAACAAGAACCATTACATCATCCATCCCATGCATAGTGGAGTAACAAAATACATCATATGACTCACAAAGACCAAGGACCTAAACATGACCATGATAGTTATCAACAACTATCATACACCATATGATCTACACCATAAGCATCTTAACCTGCAATCCATTCTTTTGATCAACCAACAATAAGTAACAAGATGTATCATTTAGTTACATAAGCATCATCACCAAATAATTCTCATGAAAATGCATTATTTGAAGTATATGCTCCCCCTAAACCTATGCCATTCCATCATCAAACAGTGACTGAACCATATCAGACTTTTGTACTGTTGCTTTTCTTCAGAACATCATATACGTGACTATGCAACATCTAACTCGCATATATACACAACTTGTCTCCATGAAACTTGCGTATGTGATTTAGAACACCGATGTTCCACACTTTTAGCTTCCTCTAAGTCTCTCATGTTTGTGTACTCTGCAATGCCAAATATTTCTGGCTATACATCCTTTTTCTTCCATATCTTCAACTATGATGATGTTTTCTCCTATTGGTATGGTGTCCAAAGTCTTCTCTTGCATTCCTTTGCTATATGTCCAAGCTTGTTACATGCATAACATCCTACTTTTTTCATATTCCTGCTAAAACAGTCAATGGCTTTGTGACCAAACATATTGCAAGCAACACAATATCCCTTAAAGTACTTGGAACGTGATGATCTTTTTGTGTGATGGTCTTGAACCATTCTACTTCTGCATCTGGCTGCAACATGTCCAAGATTATTACATACATAACATTCAACATTATTCATCGAAGGAAATAATCGTCTATCACTTCCATAGTTAGGAGCAAAATCTTTTCTTTGAGGAATTTATTTCCTTGGCTGTTGATGGGGTTGTCCTCTCACCTCCTTGTTAATAATTTTAGATTTCTCATTATAGTTCCTTGCCTCACCTTGTGAGCTAGATTCACCTTCAACAAATGCATAAAAACCAAGACTAGTTTTGATAGTAGGTGACCTTTGACTACTAAGAATATCATCCAAAATCTTATTACTATCTTGAAATCGTAATAGTTTATCCTTTTCTTCAAATTTACCTTTCAAGATATTTACCTCAACCTGATGTTGTCCTTCCTTTTCCAGACATTGCTTCTTCAAAATTTCTTCAGACTTTCTTCCTTCTTCCACTTGTTGCCTTAGTTTGAGAATCTCTTTTTCTTGTTCTTCATTCAGCTCCTGCAACATTTGACAAACTCTGAAGCCACATTCCAGCTGAACTTTTAAGCTCATAATTTCTTCTTTGAGGGTGTTCTCCCTTTTGCTAAATAGATCTTGTTGATCTATGATTTTATATGATGCTTCATTTCCTTGTTCATCTTCAATCTAAGGTGATTTAGAATTTGAATAATTTCTTCCACTCAATGGCAGGCTGTCATTGATCCTTTGAGTTGTCTTCTTCTTTTGATGCACTTTCTTTCCCATTGTTCTACGGATCTCCTTCAAGCGATCAAGCTCCTACCGAAGGACCTGCTACAATACCAATTGTTAGAAATAATACTGAGAAGGGGGGGGTGAATCCATATTATCAAATCAAACACTTTTTCATTTCCATACTCAAATTCATATACACTACTTCAGTTAAGGGAACATGCGTGTATACAGAGATGTGTCTAATGCAACTAGCGTATATCCAATAAACTTATGATTCAGTTAATCCATTAAATGTTGATCTTTAATTAGTGCATCCGAACTTCATTAGCCATAAGAATAGTAAACAGGTGCAGGAAAATAGAGCAGATCATCACACATAAGAAGCACACATGAAAACCATGATGTAAGGTGGAAACCCAATGTGGGTGAAAACCACCTGGTATAATTAATCTCTATCTTCCTTTAATAAAAAACTTCTTTTTACAATATTTATGTACTGGTGTAGTCTTATACCAATACGCAGACTTCTACCTGTAGAAGGCTACAACCTTCTCTCGTTCTCCAGCTTCTCTTAGAAGGGAGCTATAACCCCCTTCGCTTTTGTACTAGCCGATCCATTTACTAGTACGTAGGCGCCGACCTACTGAAGGCTCCAACCTTCACTCATTTTCCAGTTGCTCCTGGAAGGGAGATACAGCCCCCTAGCTCTTATACTAGTGGATATGTTTACCAATACGTAGGTGTTAGCCTACAGAAGGCTATGATCTCCTTTCTTCCTCTAGGGACCACATTTCATAAATTTTCATATTGGATACTCCTGAAGCACAACACCATAATCTGAAGGCCATGTTTCATCCAATTTTCATACTGCACCCATCAACAACATTGAAGCATAAAATAAATCACTACTGAGATACATCCATCAACTACACCTGCATCATTGATCTCTAAATCACCCAATAGTGAAACACTGAAATCTTGTCAACAACACAGTCACCAGAACATAGAATAGACAACAGAACTTTGCAGTGATAATCAGATCCAACTGCAACTTCAAACTATCATACTTCATAATGTTTGTGCTACTCTGATAAACCCAACCTGTGTGTACACACACTTTTACCAAAGCTAACCTGCATACAGATCTACAAATTCTAACTTATAACTTTGTAGCTTTTCCAGAAATCAATTATACCCAAAACATAACATTTACATAACAAACATGCATCAATAATTCACATCTAGTCTATCCATGATCAAACCATATCATGATAAAGCATTCCAAGCCTTAATATCCTGATCCATCGTTCATCATCATCCGCATGGGTGCATCCTTGCTTCAAATCAAGCAAAGCATCACAAACCCATTACCTGCATACTAGATCTCATACTTCATTAGATATTCATCACTTTCACACTTTTTTATCTCTTGGCCTAATGATCTTCTCCTTATATAGGTTTAGGCCTCTATCAATACCATGGTCCGAAACCATGTGGAACCAATATCTTGGACCCAATACTTAGGGTCAACACTTCGAACCAAATACCATGGACCAATACCAAAATACCATGGACAAAATACCATGGACCAAAACATAGTTTTCTGACATGCACATGCCTTTCCTTCTGTGAACCTACATGTGTATGTGTATGTACCTTTTGTTCTGATAACCCGCGTGTATATGCACTTTCATCAATATTATATTGCGTATACCTCTCTCGACCTGCTGCACTACGATTTGTCATCTGAGTGAGTTGCCATCAAGGACAACACCTGTATCATACCTCTGAGTGAGTTTCCATCAAGGACATCACCTATATCATAATGCCAAAAATATCCCCCTTTGGACTTGATGGAAACAACCACACCAAGTCACTCTCCCCCTTTGACATTAAGGGAAAAGGGTAGACCAAGTTGTTCTCTTCCTTGGTATACCCTCTATTGTCCATACTCCCCCTGAGTACCTGCTGAAATCTCTGATTGAGCTCCCCCTTTGTATATGAAAAGATGTACCAATCTGTCCATGCTCCCCCTGAGCACATGCAAGGTTTGCAAAAGCATAACATGACTCTATATATACATCAATCTCCCAACCAAGTGGCAATACACCATTTTAGACTCATCCACCCAACCAACTGGGGATATACCTATTGTTTATACATGACTCAACAACAAGAACCATTACATCATCCATCCCATGCATAGTGGGGTAACAAAATACATCATATGACTCACAAAGACCAAGGACCTAAATATGACCATGATACTTATCAGCAACTATTGTACACCATATGATCTACACCCTAAGCATCTTAACCTGCAATCCATTCTTTTGATCAACCAACAATAAGTAGCAAGATGTATCATTTAGCTTCATAATCATCATCACCAAATAATTCTCATCAAAATACATTATTTGAAGTATATGACCCCCATAAACCTGTGCCATGCCATCATCAAACAGTGACTGAACCATATCAGACTTCTGTATTGTTGCTTTTCTTCAGAACATCATATACGTGACTGTGCAGTGTCTGACTCGCGTATATACATGACTTGTTATCATGAAACCTGCATATGATATTTAGAACACTGATGTTCCACACTTTTAGCTTCCTCTGAGTCTTTCATGTCTGTGTACTCTGCTACACTACATCTTTCTGGCTGTACTTCCTTTTTCTTCCATTTCTTCAACTGTGATGATGTTTTCTCCTTTTGGTATGGTGTCCAAAGTCTTAACATGCATTCCTTTGCTATATGTCCAAGCTTGTTAAATGCATAACATCTTAAATGTTTCATATTCCTCCTAAAACAGTCAATGGCTTTGTGACCAAACATATTGCATGCAAAACAATATTCCTTAAAGTACCTGGAACATGATGATATTTTTATGTGATGGTCTTGAACCATTCTACTTCTGCATCTGGCTACAACATGTCCAAGATTATGACATACATAACATTCCACATTATTCATCAGAGGAAATAATTGTCTATCACTTCCACAGTTAGGATCAAAAGGTTTTCTTTGAGGAATTTCTTTCCTTGGCTATTGATGGGGTTGTCCTCTCATCTCCTTGTTGATCATTTTATATTTCTCATTAGAGTTCCTTGCCTCACCTTGTGAGCTAGATTCACCTTCAACAGATTCATAAAAACCAAGACTATTTTTAATAGCAGGCGACCTTTGACTACTAAGAATATCATCCAAAATCTTAGTACTGCCTTGAAATCGTAATAGTTTATCCTTTCCTTCCAATTTACCTTCCAAGATATTTACCTCAACCTGATTTTGTTCTTCCTTTTCCAGACATTGTTTCTTCAAAATTTCTTCAGACTTTCTTCCTTCTTCCACTTGTTGCCTTAGTTTGAGAATCTCTTTTTCTTGTTCTTCATTCAGCTCCTGCAGCATTTGACAAACTCTGAAGGCACATTCCAGCTAAACTTTTAAGCTAATAATGTCTTCTTTGAGGGCATTCTCCCTTTTGCTAAATAGATCTTGTTGATCTATGATTTTATCTAATGCTT
Source organism: Pinus taeda (assembly GCA_000404065.3). NCBI lineage: Eukaryota > Viridiplantae > Streptophyta > Pinopsida > Pinales > Pinaceae > Pinus > Pinus taeda. Next base: position 232,666 of record APFE030360798.1, on the reverse strand, counting down.
CATTTGCTTGTTCATCTTCAATCTGAGGTGATTCAGAATCTCAATACTTGCTTCCACTCAATGGCAAGCTGGCATTGTTCCTTTAAATTGTCTTCTTCTTTTGACATGCTTTCTTTCCCATTGTTCTACGAATCTCCTTCAAGCGATCAAGCTTCTACCAAAGGACCTGCTCCGATACCAATTGTTGGAAATAATACGGGGGGCGGGGGGGGTGTGAATTAGTATTAGAAAATCAAACACTTTTTCATTTCCATACTCAGATTCATATACACTAATTCAGTTAAGGCAACATACGTGTACATGCAGATGTCTCTAATGCAACTAGCGTATATCCAGTAAACTTATGATTCAGTTAATCCATTAAATGTTGATCTTTAATTAGTGCATCAGAACTTCATTAGCCATAAGAATAGTAAACAGGTGCAGTAAAACAGAACATATCATCACACACATGAACACCATGATATAAGGTGGAGACCTAATGTGGGCGAAAACCACCTGCTGCAATTCGTCTCTATCTTCCTTTAATAAGAAACTTCTTTTTACAATATTTATGTACTGATGCAATCTTATACCAATATGCAGGCTTCTACCTGCAGAAGGCTACAACCTTCTCTCATCCTCCAGCTTCTCCTAGAAGGGAGCTACAACCCCCACTAGCCAATCCATTTACTATTATGTAGGCGCCAACCTACTGATGGCTCCAACCTTCACTCATTTTCCAGCTGCTCCTGGAAGGGAGCTACAACCCCTTGGCTCTTGTACTGGTCGATATGTTTACCAGTACGTAGGCACCGCCCTACAGAAGGCTGTGATCTTCTTTGTTCCTCGAGGGACCACATTTCATAAATTTTCATATTGGATACTCTTGAAGCACACCACCTTAATCTGAAGGCCACTTTTCATCCAATTTTCATACTGGAACCATCAACAACATTGAAGCATAAAATCAATCACCACTGCAATACATCCATCAACTACACCTGCATCATTGATCTCTGAATCATCCAATAATGAAACACTGAAATCCTATCAACAACACAATCACCAGAACATAGAAAAAACAACAAAACTCTGCAATAACAATCAGATCCAACTGCAACTTCAAACCATCATACTTCATATTGTATACGCTACTTTGATAAACCCAACTTGCGTGTACATGCACTTTTACCAAAGCTAACCCACATATAGATCTACAATTTCTAACTTATAACTTTGTAGCTTTTCCAGACCTCAATTATACCCAGAACATAACATTTACAGAATAAACATGCATCAGTAATTCAAATGTAGTCTATCCATGATCAAACCATATCATGATAAAACATTCCAAGCCTTAAGATCCTGATCCATCATTCATCATCGTCCGCATGGGTGCATCCTTGGTTCAAATCGAGCAAAGCATCACAAACCCATTACCTGCATACTAGATCTCACACTTCATCAGATATTCATCACTTTTCACACTTTTTCATCTCTTGGCCTAATGATCTTCTCCTTATATATGTTTAGGCCTCTCTCAATACCATGGTCCAAAACCATGTAGAACCAATACCTTGGACCCAATACTTGGGGTCAACGATTTGGACCAAATACCATGGACCAAATACCATGGACCAAAACCTAGTTTTCTTACATGTACGAGCCTTTCCTTTTGTGAAATTGCATTTGTACATGTACGTGCCTTTTGTTCTGATAACCCACATGTATATGCACTTTCATCAAGATTATCCTGCATATACCTCTCCCTTGAGCTGCTGCACTAGGATCTGTCATCTGAGTGAGTTTCCATCAAGGACAATACTTGTATCATACCTCTGAGTGATTTGCCATCAAGGACAACACCTGTATCATAATGCCAACACTCTTTCCCATCGTTGTCAGTGCTACAACACCCTGCAAAATTTCATTGCATTCAAACTTTGGAGCCTACCAAACTATCACATCAAGTGTCATTTCAAGTCATCTCACATGTTTCAAGTGTTCTTGATCATTCCTAAGTTTTGTCACATTGTTTAGAACATATCTAGTGCACTTCATGATCGTAACACCTTTTCTTATTGTAAAATGATGCTTTTGGTCATAGTCATACACATTTTCTTTATTGTACTAGGGGAGTGTTTGTAAACTGGTTTTTTGATGTGAATTTATCATTTTTCAATCATGACTAAGTCTTATTAATGACTTGGTATGTGTTGCACTTGATTTGATGTCTAAACTCATTGTGTTTGCCCATTGTTCTACTTCCAGACTTAGAAAAATTTTTGTTGGACAAGTTAACTCATTAAGGCTAGCAGCACATGGCACACTCTTAAGCCTTGATCAGCACTCCCTCGTTTCTCAAAAGTGCACTCTATTCCCTCCAAGAGTGCATAGAACACTTCTAATATTCATTCACATTCTTTTTTCTCAATTGCACCCTAAAACAATTATTTCCTCCTTATGGAGTGTATGTCGCATCATCGAAACATCATCATGACTCCTTCAACCTTCAATAGTGTGCCCTACACCCTCCTTGACTATCTTGACAACATGAGTACACCCTAACGCCATAAAGCTTTTCTCCTTCAAGCTTCCATAATGTGCCTTACACCCTCCTTGACCTCTTGAGTGCATGACCGCACCTCCAAGCCCTAAAGCTTCCTCACTTCATCCTTCGACAATGTGCCCTGTGCCTTTCTCGCTTAAGTGCACAACACACTTTGGAATGCCAAATGATCTTCCTTCATCCTTCAGAATTGTGCCTTATGCCCTTCCTTGAATATTTCTCTCTCTTTTTTAGAACATGAAGACAACTTGAAGTCTCAAAGCTCTTAGTACTTCCCTCCTTTGCAGTGCACCCTTGCGCCCAAAAGTTCCCCTTGTCCTTTGTGAGTGCATTGTTACATCAAGAACAGAAACAATGTATGGGACATGTTAGAATAGGAGATTTTTCAAGTTTATTTTTGCTTTCCATGAGTTATTTTAGTCACAAGTATTCCAAAACAACATGGAAAGGATCCATGAAGAGATCAGGCAAAGAGAGTACTCAAAGGAAGCATTCAAGAATGAAGAACACATTGTAATCTTGGTGATCAAAGAAACTCAAAAGATTCGATATGATAAAAGACCCTTTGGAGGGTGAAGATATCAATGACATGGAAGTTGCATGCAAGATCAAAGAAACAAGTGGCAATATTGTCACCTATTGAAGAAAGTTTATGTCATCAGCCACTATGAGTCCAAGTAAACAATGATAGTGACTTGTCATGTCATCACCACATGATGATGTGGAAGATATGAGGTAATCCTATAATTATTTTAAATACAAATAAGTGGAAGTCCAAAAGTCATGTATGGAAAAAGAACCATGTATAGAAGTCCAAAAGACATGTAAGTACAACAATCATATGTAGTTCGAAAAGTCAATTGGAAGTTCAAGAGTTCTAGAAGTCCAAAGGTCATTAGAAGTTGGAAAGTGAAGAGTCTGAGGATATGCAAGACCATGCCTCAAGTTATAAAAGGATCCTCATTACTCAAGGAAAGGAATTTTAACTTTGGCTTCTCCGACAAGTCATTACAGAGATAGAGATAATACCTTTGGGGACCAAGTAGTGGCTCTAATGCTCCACTATTGCAGCTAGTGATCTTCATTGTACTTATGTATCTTGGAACTTTTGCCAACACATTTGTCCAACACATTTTCATGCATGAATCATATATGTTCTGAGAGTATTATTCTAATGCTTACAATTTATGATGGCTTACATATTTACTAAAGTAATTTAACTATGTGTTGTGATGATTTAACAATCATTGCATCTATGTGAGCTACTTTCCTTGATGTCTAACTATTATTTCTCGTTTATGTGCATGTGTCTCCATTAGATTAATACTATTAATTTTATTTTAGAGGCTTATTTTTCTCCCCTACATTAAAAGTACCCTAATACATCTACAATCAAACATTTCACAAGGCACACTCTCCTTCTTGTTCAAAAGCACATGTGTGCTACTCTCTCGTGGTAATTTCTTAAACCAAGGAAAATATTTAAGTAAACAACAACTAGCCCATATTTCTATATGGGTCTCCTACACCAGATTGTGTGAGGTCTAATTGGGACCTCATATCAGGGAGATCCCCTATATGTTGGTAGTATTCAACACCATCAACATTCTGGAGCTAGGAGGAGGGAAGTTAGTTTTCTGTGGCTAATAACTCATCACATCCCAATTAGTCATCTTTTGGACAAGGCCGTAATATCCTAAGCACTATCCCAACTACTATTCCCAAAGTAGGAGGGTCTTCTCAGCATGGTCCAGAGTTGGCCTATGAGGTTACCTACAAATAACTCTAGGTAATTTAGCCTATAACCCATCGGTTTGAGAAAGATATCAGTTTACTCCCTATTTCTCATAATCTTCATCATCACACAAAGAATTAAGAAACAAATCGCAATGCTTTATTGGTTACATGGATGGAAGATTTGGTCTTTTCCACTCTAGAGGAATTAGAAGAGTCTTCATAGGACATAGTATGGCAACAGTCGCTTCCACCCATTCACGAAGAGTACAAGGAAGATATTTTTCCTATTGTTGGAGAATAGTTGACAACTAATTTTGAGACCAATGAAGGCATGAAAAAAGGAGAATGCTCACTAGATTCAGAAAAGGAGGAGGAGAAAGGAGAATAATACATGGTTGATTAGGACTTGGATTGGACAGCCCAAGGGCCACTCGCTCTTCTTGATAACCTTCATAGAATGCCTATACATCTAGAGAAGTTGTTATCTAAGTTTTATCCTATCAAGAATACAAAGGGAGAAGACCATATCAATCATTTCTACTTGCATCTATGAATTTTAGAGGTACGGTATGATGATGTTTCCTCTAGCCTTTTTGTTCTCACCCAAAAAATGATCACCTAGTCATTTCATAGCTGATCGAAATACTCCATGTAGGATTAACTTAAGCATAGTAAATTCACTTTCATCGTAGTAAATAATTTAGTAAACCATTTTTATTAAATTATTTCTAGATAAAATTTAAAAACCCCATGAGAATTGTTTGTTTAGGGGGTCCTAATATAGGTTTAGAGTTAGTTGTGCCAACCAACAAATCCATACACTACTGACCCTTTCGACAACAACCAGTGTAGTGTAGTCTGCAGTCTCACCTGAAGCAGTATGGGGGGATGCAAGAACCAAGTTTCTGCATCGAGAGATGAGTGTGATGTCTTTTAATGCCTCATATCTGCCTTCACATAGATCAATAAGCCCTTAGGGCTCAGTACTGAGATTCTATTCAAATAGTCTTTAGACCTTTGCGAAGGTCTAGGATTGGCTTTTGTGGACCTTTATCAATTCATTTATCAACTTATGTGGATCAGAAAACAATTCTAGATTAGGGCTCACATAGATAAGCTTGTGTTATTAATAAACATTAGATAATTCACTAGAGTCTTCGTAAAAATACATAACATGCTTGCATAAATTGTCTTATCCAATAGAATTGCACACCATTAGATCAATATTTCATAAACACATTATTAATCCACAATATATATCGTAAACATAAGTAAACATAAATAAATGGATATACATAGTTTTTTAGGTAATCTTATTTATTTATCTTCAGTTCAACTTTATAGACTCTAAACTACCCTGTGCACTCAATTGCAAGGGTCCATGCATTCAGCTGCGGACTCTACCTAGGCCTCTACCCACTCAACTGCAGATCCTTTCTCTCCTATCTAACCCACTTCTCTACGCCATCACTTTCCTGTTACTCACCCATTACATCCATGATTGTCTTATATCTCTCTCCTAGACTCTCTAAGACACACCTATTTATACAATCCCATGGTCTGAAGACCATGGGTGGGTCTCAAATCCAATTCAAACATTACATAACCAAGGGGATAAAACCCCTTCTACGCCTAATCATCTATGTGCTCCGCTTCGAAATGTCATAGAGAATTTACATTAGTTACCACATATACATCAAAACTTGTGTTATTTTAACCACAAAACTGAGCTAGGGGACCCCATCCCAACAAGCCCCAAACACAAAGACTCTCCCTCGAGTCACTTGGTTGGCACTGAGATCTTATTGCAAAGATCCCTCACCTCCACCTGAGCTACTGCAACCTCGGAAACACTTTGTGTGGCTGCCTACTCGACCTCTTCAACTAATTTCTTTGTAGTTGGGCCTTCTGTGGCCAACCTCATTATCTGATGCATCTGCTACAAGCCCTCCAGCGTATCTTGGATGGTGGTCGTGACTTGGTAAGCCTCCTCCAACCATGGTTGTAATCTAGCCTTTAACAAGGCCTCCTTCTTCTGCAATCTAGCCTTTTGCAAGGCGTTGCACTAGTGAGATGAGGCACACTGTTTTCCTAACTTCATCATACTTCCACTGAAACTCCCTGATCTTTGTATTCAGTGTCTACAGGTTTGGATCTTCCTGTAGATTGGTGACCAACTCCATGGCTTACTCAAATACTACTCCTGATTGTGGCGTCGTGTTGCTCCTGGACCTCTAGTGGAGTCACGGGATTCATCTTTAATTGCAGCTCGTTGATCTTCATGTTGAGTTAAAATTAAACTCGGCTAACCTGAGCTTTGGCTTCATGCACACCAGCAACTAATTTTCTAATCTTTGCTTGTGGTTGTGTGTCCTCGGGAATATGAAGCTCCGGCACTGTTCTTCATGGCTCCACGACTACTGACTCTAGTCGTGAACTGTGCGCCTGGAGTGCCTCCTTCTCCTGCAAAACCTACATATTTTTGGTGAACAGCTATTGATTATTAACTTTAATTTCACTAATAGCACTAAGTGATCGTTGTTCCCTGATGTGAATCTCTTCCATGACTCCCTGTAATAATGCATGCAATGAATCCAGTTGCATCATGGCAAGGTTCACGCCCATATTTGGGACTTTGTCATGGAGGGCGTGTTGTTCCTTGGTGTCGGCGTGGAATGAACCTACAGGCAACGGGAATACTCACACATCCTATGACCATAGAATCATCTTCACGCCTATACTTTGAACTCATGCCGAGCTACCTATTCCACCTCTCACTTTCCTGACATCTGCTTAGATCTTGGTTGCTTGGAGCTGCAACTCTTGAAGATCCTTCTGAACTCCTCCCAGTGTTTACATGTATTGATGTTCCAGCTGCTACAACACTTCTGTGGTAGTGTCCCCAACTTTAACATTAATCTTGTCCAGATCTCTTTATGTGATCACCATGGGATCCACCTAGGTTTTATGATCTTTCTACTTCTTTCGTGATCCCCCTTGTTTCTCCAATTCATGCCTCTTCAAAATGAAGGTGGTGTGCTGCCCCTTCTCAACACCACTGCCTTGGCCTATAAGATCTTCTGTTTTTGTTTCCGGCAAATTTGACTTGTCACCTTTTCTTGTTTCACACTACTCGTATTTTGCCTTCTCCTTGGTAGCACGTTCCTTCTCAACCCAAGCCTTCTCTGCAGCATCCTTCCTTTTTTGTGCAACCAAGTTCTGTATAGCCTCCTTAGTTGCCTCCTTCCTTTTCTTCGTGGAAGCACTCTCTATACCCATGCTTGGCCCAGAAGCTAGAACTTAAGGGGCGTAGCACTCGACTGGCCATCGCACCACTACCTCTTGCACATCGGTTTCTGTCACCAAATATGGCAAGTCATGCCACTTCTGTGCTAGGTCCTTCCACGCCTAGATGTATACCTAATGTATAGCTAGATGTTGATGGGAATAGTGATGAGGCCCAACATTGGGTAAAATATATGGACCTCAATACACCTCCAATCTTACTAAAATCAACTCTTCTCATAATTATTTACATGTTTTAATTATATTTTTCTTATTGAGATGAGTAGAAGTAAGATGTATGTCTAGTGGTCTACTGTGCATTGATTACAGATTTTTGGGAGAAAACTAGAGCTAATTAAGGTGCAGGAACTGGAATGAGACAAGAAGGATATATTATAGGGGATGGATCTCCCTCATTAAATCCTCACTCACTTGAAGAACCCTCAATCAAATCACACCAGCTTGGAGTTGCAGACAGCTGAGTCATGAGGATCACTGATAGCCAAGCCAGTGATAGTTAAGAACCAATTAATCTTAATATTAGGAACCAAATCTCCCTAGATTTAAGGAAGTTGCTGGCAACTTCAATTGTATAAATAAAGAGGCCTAGAGTCTCATTAGGATTCAGATTTTTTATGCAAAATAGATAAGCATTTTCGAGTTGAGGGATTGTGACCAAACATTTTTATGTATTTTTTGATATGTTAATGAAAATGAGCATTCCATTGATCCATCACTGAGTTGACTCAGAGGGCTCAAGCTCTTGGTTTAGGGCCCAACGCTAGTAGTAGAGGTTCCTTAGGTCATTTCACAGATTACCTATTAAATTGACTTTTGCGTTGTTGCATTGCAAGTATTGGTGAATTTGATTAGTTTGCTTCCATTTGTGAATAGATTTAACAATAGCATTAGAGAGATAAGGAAATATCCAAAAAAGGCTGATAACAGGTGGATATTACCTCATTCCTCACCTCAGGGACCATGGCTTGGGGAAAAACTCCCATTCAGCCCAAAAAGACAGAATTTTGGTTTTGTATGAAACTTAGGGTTTTTTGTTAATTAGGTCAACATATTTTAGTTTTAGAAGATAGGTTGCACTTGTCATTTCTAATACATTAAGTTTTGTATTAGATTTAATGTTTCCTTCATAAAAGGTTTCAAGCATTTCCATGCATGAACTTGTCAAATAAATGATGCAAATTATGTTTCCTTATATTGTTGTAAACCCTTCTTGTTTTGAAATGATTTATGGATAAATGCCAACAATGATGTGTATGTTGCAGGAGTTTCAAAATTGCAGGAAGACCTCATATCATCAACCTCATCCAAACCATATCCACCCATGATCACCAAAGGCCACTAAGCTCTCAATCCAAGTTATCATTTCATGAGGACAACTTGCCATTCTTCTTGAGAAAATCCAACCATCATAGAGCTTTAGTTTGAGTTCCAGTTGAGTTCCAACCACTTCCTTTCCTTATTCCTTCCATCACACACCTTCCCTAAGATCCATACCACTATCCAAATCACTCCTTATGCTTTCTTCGTGTTCTTGTAGGAAAGTAAGGGATCATGTAGGTGAACTAAGACATCTTGTAGACATCTTGTAGGAAGACCTATAGTGGCCTGTTTTGAGCCCGATTTGTGAAAAAATCATCACAAAGACTAGGAGAAGACTCCTTCTTTCCTCCCAAGCCACTTGCCCCATCACACTCATCTCCCTCCACACCTATCCCACCTGCCATGTAACCAAGAAGGATTAGCATTCATGTTTTCACAAAAGGACAAAAAGAAAAAGGTTGTTATGCTTATTTATGTGCACAACAGTTAAGTGCTTGTTTAGATCAGATTTCATGCTTAGGTTAGTTAGGGTTTCACATGTGTTAAATTATCATTATTTTGAAGCAAGGTATCTTAACAAATAGCTATATGAGTTGTGTGTTTTAGGCATCTATTTCAGTCTTTCATTACTGAAGTACATATCATTTCAATCCTCTCAATTAGGGTAAAATTCTCCTTTTTCAATTGGTAATCAAACTTCTTCTAAATCAATAGAAGGTTGGTTTGAGAAACCCTAGTGTTCTATCACCCTAGCTCAACACTGTCAAAGAGTGGACCCATTACATATATTTGTGTATACAACATTGTCACCTCCATGTTTGTACGAACCCCGGGTTGATGAAGTAAACTTGGTAGCCCCAAGAGTCACAACATCTTGGCTGCAATACTGGTGCTCATCAATACCCTATGAAAGTTAACCTTGAATGTTGTGTAGGTTTACAGCTATGTGTAAAAGGTTGGGGAAAATCATGGACATTGGTTAATCGCCATGCGGAGAATTGATTCCATCAGGACCCAAAAGATTTTTGTCTCCGTGAGCCGTGCGAGGTCATTGGTAGCCAATAGGGAGGTGAACTGCGCTGCCTCTGGCAATCCTTCTTCAAGTGGAGGAAAATAGCTATCCTCTAGCAGTTCCCACACAACCAACAAAATAGATAGTAGTAACCAAGCGTAATGAAATTTCTTGGTTTCATCCTGGTCCTCACGAAAGTTTTCCAAGAACTCTTGACAGAGTCACATGGACCAGTTCAAATACACATCCTTCGCAGACTATGTAGTGAGGGACACTACGGGCAACAAAAATTCATATGAATGACACTTCCTCATCACCTTTCTAGCCAATATCTGTGTGGAAAATTGAACTACGGGGTCTCAAATAGATAAAATGGAGTACCTGTGCGACTTCTTTACAAGTTCATAATCCTTCTTCATTTGCTCTGCAAGCTTCTTCTCCCCCGTATTTCCACCAAACTCCTTGGTTGGGTTCAGACTTTCATAGGGTAGGTGTGTAATCCTGTGAATGAGAATATATGTTATGGGTATAGGCGTCCTAGCCATAAACACCCATCATGCACCAAAGTGAGAAGCTGGCATATGAAAATTATGTTATTGCGGGTGCGGTGGTAATGTGGCACCCATAGCAAGTTGAGCAATCCTGATTGCTTGACACCATCAACCCATTCCTTCATTTCCAATGTTCTCACACCCGTTTCTTCATAGTAAACTCTTTTCATGTACTTATTTTTCACTGAATGTGGGAACTAGGCATGATCCACGAGGTGCCAATCCTCCATTTTCAATAGTGGAGCTCGAGCGAGTTGCAGACCTTCAAAAGGTAGCTACTCAGGTAGCAGGGGCATGGAGATCATGAATTTCTCTAATTCTGGGTCTTTAGTAAACTTCACCTTTCCCTTTCTAGGAGGGATCTACCGAGGGAGATTTTTTATAGGTTCTACGCCATCAATGTCAATATCCTCCATTCCCTAGCTTTCTTCTACCTCTAGGTCTACAACATTATGCTTATCTTTGGCTGGCTTCTTATCTTTCTTTTGGACTGTTGTCACTGTATGCTTCCTTGGGGAAGCGCGTATCTGCACTGGATTTTTCTGCTTTTCCTTGGCTGTAGCTTGGTTGTCTTTCGCCATGGACTATTTTGGCGTTGGTGAGCATGGTTCTGTGGGTACGTAGGCATAGCTTCGACATTGGATATTTCAGGTTCTGGAGTGTCAGATACAATTGCTTCCGAACTCAAGGCTTCAACGGGTTTGGTGCAAGCCATCCTTTCTATAAAAAAAACTCACGGGCTTCCAAAGAAATGTTTGTGTGGGTGAAGAATTCCTCCGAAAACACTCAACTCACAAGAAATGGACAACAAATTTAAGAAAAAACTCTAAGGGTTCAAAGTGTTCTTTGCTCGATTGGCACGCGTAATTTATGGGGCCTTTTGAATTCAAACCTCACTGTTCCCCCCAAATTCTTACAATTAATGTTGTTTTCATGATAGATCTTCAAATATTTTTTCCTTAAATGTTGCCAGCCTGATCCCCTTAACCATATTTTGGTTGTCAACTCATGAACAGTGACTCCAATGATAAATTTTCTATTGCACTTCGTGGCACCTTCCTCCATGGCACAACTTCTTGCACAAAGCTTCTTATTTTGCAACTTCACCATTTTCCACATAGCCTGCCTACTACGTAGTCCTCCAACCCTAGATGTGCAGTTTATAGCCCCTCACTCCCTTGAAACTACCTGGAGTGCTAAGAGTGTCTTGCTACCATATAGTCATTATGCAGGATCCCCTATATATAGATTCAATCTTCTCCCATTCACTCTCCCTGGAAAAGCTTCTCCATTCAGCTTCGTGAGGTAAGGTGTGCCTCCCTCTGTAATTTCTTTGATAATATACAGCCCCAACTAATGCATTTGAAATTTACCTGGAAATTTAGTGGACTTACTATCATATAAGAAGACCATATCATTTACTGGCAACATGCAAAGATTGATGTGGCCATCATGCCATGCTTTTTCACATTCCTTCTGTACTTGCTGATGGAATCTAGCCAAAAATTGGTCTTCTTCAAGCTCCATCAGCGACACGAGTTGTTCCTCCAAGGCTTCGCAATCTGCCATACCTGTGAGAGCTAATATGCATAGACTAGGCACAATACTCTCCATTGGCATTATAGCTTCAACACCATATACCAATCTGAATGACGTTTGTCCTATTGGCTTGTTGAGATGGGGTCCCCCGGGTCAATTTTGGGGAAAAAGCCCAAGTTGTATGTAAAAATATGGAAAGTCTCTCCAAATTGTGGTCACGGAGTGCGTAGTTAAGTAAATAGTCAAAAAGGGTTTTTACCCTCTTTTATGTAACTTAAGTTAGCTTTTTGAAGATCTACCCATGGTCCGTGGACCATGGTATTGTATAAATAGGTGTGTCTTAGAGATTCTAACGCATAATAGAAGAGTATAAGTTGTCTATGGCTATGATAGAAGGAGTCTAAGTTAGCGCAGAAGGTAGAAGAAAGGCTCTGCAGTAGAGTGCGCAGATGCCTAGAGTAGAGTTCACAGTTGAGTGCATGAACCCCTGTAGTTAAGTGCGCAGGGAAGTCCTAAGTCTGTAAGCTTAACTGAATATCAATAAAAAAAGATTTTTCATGAAAATCTTGTGGTTTATCTCTTTACTTCTTTCATGAATGATTGTGCTTTATGCTGTGATAAATAATGGTTTTGCAATAATGATGTATTGATGCACGAATTTACTGGAACTATATTTTTAAATGAATGCAATTGATGTTAAGTTCTTATGCGAATATTATATTGTTGTGTGTTAAGAATATCAAACACTTAAATAGAACTGAGAAAATACTAGGTCAAGAGTAATCTATGATGCACGTAACTAGGTAATTCACCTATTCAGGGTCTGCGAAATCTAATTGTAGACCTTCACAGAGGTCTAGAGGTTGATCAATGGAGGTTACATCAATAATACATAAGGGAATATCAATTTACGCAAAGGTAGATCTAGGGCACAAAATGACATCATGCTTATACCTGGGTGTGGAAACTTGGTTCCAGCATCCCCCCATACTACTTCGGGTGATACTTTAGTCTGCGCTCTGCGGGTTGATGCGAAGAGGACTAGTAGTGTAGGGATTTATTTGGCACAACAAACTTTGAACCTGGGTTAGGACCCACTAACCCAACAAATGGTTTCATTATCGAGATCAGGATATGTATAAACAGATGTGTGATTGCGCATCACTGGAATACGACCAAGAAGGAAATTGAGAAGTGGTTGGATAGAAAGACCCATGAATTCATGGCGCAATTAGAAATCTGCGAATGACAAAAGCACATTGGTTGGATAGATATTTGTACACAAAAATACACGCAATCTTCTTCTGCACCTTCATGATTAAATTATACGAGCGGATCACTAAATTGGCAGATGGCCAAGGAAGGTGGAAGCTTGACAGTTTGATAATGTGGAATCCAGAGCTCATGTGGAGGTTGGAAGATTTTGAAAATAAGATCGCACCCACAGTTGATCATTGGCTTCACCGAGTCATTGGAGTATTTTCTACAAAGTTCGTGGTTGATACCTTAGTTATAGTGAAGCAGAGCAACGCTTCTCCAAGGTGCCACGAGGTAAGTATTTAAGATCTTTGAATACTTGGATTAAGCTTCTCTTGTGTGAAAATAAGGTTATTCGATTACCTTGATGTTTGGATCTACGTAAAGTTGATGAAATTTTAGAAATCAAGGCAAAACAGGTCCTTAAGATAGTCCATTAATTGGACCTCCTTCAAGTGACAATGAGGGAGCATCACAAGCTTCACCACATAGCGTTGTCCAGTTGATAAGGCAGCATTTTCTGTAGATAACTCATCCACCCACACCGCCTCCACCTTGACCTCCACAACATAAACCTTCACCCACACCGCCACCACCTCTGTCGTTGGTCAACATGTCGAATAGGATGAAGTTGTCAATTTTCAAGGGATTAGGAAGTGAGGATCTAGATCAATTTTGGTTTGTTGCGAAGGCTATATGGACAAAATAGCAAATTATGGATGATAATATAAAGAAGGCGTAGTTGGTTACCACTCTATAGGATCGTGCGTTGACATGGTATATTAAGTACTGCACCGATAACCCGCTAACATCATTAGTAGACACTAAAACTGCTATGAACAAAGAATTTGGTAAGCCTAAGTCTGAATTGTGATCACTAATCAAATTCAAGGAAATCATGATGAGGTCCGGCATAATTCCCTAGGAATTAGATCAACTATTGAAGTTCCAGATCCGTGAAGCTAATATGAATCTCACAGATAGTAAACACAGCGAATGGATTGTAGCCTCGCTCTTGCCCCACCTAAGGGTTGCTTTATCACAACAAAAGATAGGAACTCACGTGGAATCCTTGGAAATTCAGATGAGATTGCATGAAATGCCTATTCAGGACACTTCTTTAGGCGTTCAACTGATCCATGCAGATTTGCAGAACCTTTGCTTAGAGTTGCAGAGCTTGAAAAAGGAGAAAGCGGCTCATCTAGAGGTGAACGAAGAATTTTGGTGTCTCAAGTGTAAAAATTAGGGGCATGATAAAGATCACTACCCTGAATTCACGAATTACATCACTAGGGGGGACCTATGTCCCTAAGGTAGGAAGCTCCAGTAAGGTCAAGCACGGGGCCTGCGCTATGGTGCACTATTTGTCAAGAAGCCAGAAAAAATGTAACAGATAATTGCCATTTGCTGCAAAAGTTTGTACAAACACCACAACAATTTTTCTATGATTTCTGAAAATTGGTAGGGCATGATGAGCACCACTATCTAAGCTATGAATTAATGATAGAGAGAACACCTACATATCAAATGCAAGCATAAACTTAGCCTCCGGATCAGGGCATTGGGGGAATGCGCACATCATATTAGGGGTTTGAATGAGGCTGAAGAGGAGGAGGACTTGGTAAAGGTCGGGGGTAGGTCATTTATTACAATTGTGGAATGTCAAGGCACTACGCACGGGAGTGTATGAATCAAACATGCCTGTCATGTCAATAGTCTACTTAGTTTGACCACACAATCAAAGAATGTATTGTGTTTATGGCCAAGATGCAGGAGAATAAGGCATAGCCTCAACATCCTACCCAAAACTTACATATGATGAGGGACGAACCCCGAGAAGAGGACCTGAATGTGAATATTGTACTGTGAAGTGGGATTGTGACTAGTGATGATAAGGGAAAGTAGCCTGAAGAAGGTGGATGGGTCCAGAGGGCTCCAGAAAAGGAGGTTGGGTTTGATCTAGAATGTGTGAAATAAACATTCATGGAAGTGAAGAAAATCTTTGTTGAGGCCTCTACCTCAGGAAGTCAGAACAAACTGTTAGATACTAGCATGCCTAAAAAGGTTGACCCATTTGTGCTTACCACATTCTTGGAGACTTGTATGAAACTATTTCGCGATAGCAAAGCTGTAAAAGGGCCACAGGAGTTGACCAAAAAATGTGTCGGTAAGGATAATTCTTCTGATGGACCCTGCATAGTCATAAAGATCGATAACCACAAGGCAATAAGAGGGCACAAGATGAGGCTTACTGCACAACTAGGAGATAATGAGATGGACCAGGATCTTCTAGATTTTGGGTCTGACACGAACTGTTTCCTAAGCAAAATTGGGAGAGGATGGGGAGACCTACGCTACAATGGTCTCCAATTGAAATGAGGATGGTGAACCAGCAGAAGATTATCTCGATGGGATGATTGCAGGGGTTACCATAGATATAGAAGGTGTGAGCACGCTAGCTGATTTGGAAGTAATAGAGATTGTTGATGATAGCAATCCATACTCCGCACTCTTAGGAATTGATTGGGCTATCAATATGAATCGGGTTATAAATTTGGAGAAGTAGACAATGTCGTTTGAAACGAAATCGCTCCATGTTGTAGTGCCATTGGATCTTGTAGAAGGATTTCTCTATATTGAACCAGTCTGCGACTACGAGCATAGTGATGATGATTTGGATCAGATCTATAAAATCACAGTGCGAGACCAAGACTGGGTTAATCTGACAGTTGATGGAGGAGTTGCATGGGACCACAAAAGTTCCTGTACCTCGGATACAGAAGAAGGATTGAAACATTGGAAAAACATGCTACATGAAGTATCCACACTACGCTGTAACATGATGATGAAATCATCATGCTGTGTGTCGTTGGAGGTAAGAAATTTACCTTATTATGATGGTTTAACTGACGTGGATAAATTTTTGGATGCTTTTGAAAGAGAAGTCCCATAGGATTACTACTTTCAGGCATTGTACTGTGCACTGCACGCTATGCCCGCTTGGTGGTGGGGTACGCACAAAGGCAACTTTGATGAGTGGTATGATTACATAAGGATGATGAGAATGCAATTTTTTTGGCCTAAAGTATGGGTAACTAAGAAGTATGATGGGAGGAATGATCCTTGCGATCGTTTGTCCAAATGGACCAAGGTATATGGAATGGAGCAACAACCAGAATGCGTGCATTTATTCTGTCAAACCCTAGACATAATTCCTATGAATTGGTATTTGGAAATAGATCTCTGCAATGACATCATGAAGTGGGATGTCTTAAGAGAAGGGTTCGTGAGAACATTCCGCTTTGAAGATGGGTTTGAAAGCATTGATGAAGTGTTGCGGGAGGTTAAGGCAACAATCTTCTGAATACTACAGGATCCTTAGGAATTGATTCAACCAGATTGATGCACCCAACTACGTCATGCGATGGAATGCTATAATATGACTATTGAAGGAGAGGATGAGGATACAAGGAATATTAACATCCTAGAAATAGAAGGCCATTGCGAGGTAGAGGGACCACAGATAGAGAATCCTGACATCATCATGCCATTGAAAACTAGGCAAGTAAACATTGGCACAAAGGTGGAGCTGAAGATTGCGAAGATTGGGGACTACTGGGATGATGCTACAGTAGATAAAGTCACTGAGTTGATCTGCGAATATTAGGATTTATTCCCTACAAAATTTTTGGACATGAAAGACATCATAGACAATTTGGGAGTAATGAAAACAACTCTGATACCTAATGCAAAACCTATTAAGTAGAGGCCATATCTCCTTAATCACTAATATAAGGAAAAGGTCTACTTGGAGTTGGACAAGATGCTTGAAGCAGGTATTACTGAACCTGTGGAGGAGTTTGATTGGGTGAGTCCAATGGTAGTTTAGGAAAATAAGCAGAAGGATGAAATGAGGATTTGTGTAGATCTCACAAAGCTTAATGATGCATGTGTGCATGATCCCTTTCCAACACCATTTACTGATGACGTACTAGACAATATGGAAGGACAGGAAACGTATTCGTTCACTGATTGGTTCTCTAGGTACCATTAAATTAAGATTGTTCCAGAGGATATGAGTAAGAAAACCTTCGCGATGGATTGGGTTTGTTTCCAGTATACAATAATGTCATTTGGACTCAAGAATGTGCCAGCAATATTCTCTCATGTAGTCATTGTGGCATTCAAAGAATTCATTCATAAATTCTTGGAGGTCTATTTCGATGACTGGACAATGTTTGGGCTATTCAAGTGCCATGTAGACAGTCTGCGCTTAATGTTGGATATGTGTTGAAGGTATCAAATTGCGTTGAACCTTAAGAGGTTCTTAATTTGTGTCCCCTTTAGGATTTTGCTGGGTCATGTGGTATGCAAGAAAGGACTCATGGTGGACCCTGCCAAGATCATGGTAATAATTAATTGGGAAGCCCCAACGAGTGTTAAACAGCTATGCACAATGCTTGGCAATACTAGGTATTATTGAAAGTTCATCAAGGCTTATGCTCAGATTATCGTGCCCATGGATAGTTGCTAAAGAAGGATGCTACATTCTGTTGGAATGAAGAATGTTAGTGTAGTCTGTAGTTGTGCTAACAGAGGATGGTGAAGGGGAGATGGATAATCCTATAGCATTTGCGAGCACAAAATTGTCGAAGGCTGAAAATAACTATTCGATGACAGAGCACGAAGGACTGCCTATGGTGTAAACGCTCCAGAAATTTATAAATTAGCTGCTAGGTAGACATGTCAATATGTACACAGACCATTCTCCATTGAAGTATCTAGTCAACAAGCCTGTGTTGGGGGGGGGGGGGATATGTAGGTGGTTGTTGTTGTTTCAAGAATATGATTTTGAAGTAATTGTGAATCTAGGAAGATTGAATGCATGTCCTGAGCATCTGTCATGCATTCATACAAGAGACGAATCTACTAATTTGGAGGAAGGCTTTCCTGATGCGCAGATCTTCATGGTGCACATACAGGATAATCACATTGTTGATATTATCCACTTACTCACTACAGGAACCAATCCAAAGGGATACACTAGTTAGCAGAAGAAAGAATTGGTAGTGCGCGCAAAAGATTTCTTAGAGATTACCACCCAATTGTATAATATGTGGTGATGAGATACTTCAACATTATGTGCCTAATTTTAAATGAAACTATATCATCGCTGAAGCTCATGGAGGAGCCGCGGGAGGGCATTATGGAGGAAAGTAAACAATGCAAAATATTTTTTGCGCTGGGTTATGGTGGTCGACACTTCATAAAGATTCTAAAGCATATTGTAGGGCATGTGATGCATGTCAGAGAATGGGCAGACCATCGTAGAGGGATAAGTTGCCTCTGAATCTGCAGGTGTCATTACAACCATTTGAGAAACAGGCCATTGAATTTGTAGGACTGATTCAACCCCCACGCAAGAAAACTAGTGTGCGTTATATGATCCCTGTGACAGAGTATTTGACCAGATGGGTGGAGACACAACCTGTGAAAGACTGTACAGGGGAAACAAAATCAAAATTATTGTTTGAATATGTATTGACCAAGTTTGATTGCCTGAAGGTATTGATGAGCGATCATGGTACACATTTTCTCAATGAAACGATCAACGTGATGACAGAGGATTTCAAAGTTTATCATCAGAAGAGTACGCCATATCATCCTCAGACCAATGGAACAGTTGAGGCCTTCAATAAGATATTGGAGAATGCACTGACAAAGATTTTCAACGCGCAACATAATGATTGGGATGTGTGTGTACCAGTAGTGTTATGGGCATACAAAACTACTTGCAAAAAACTGATAGGTCAAATGCCTTTCCAATTGGTTTATGTTGTAGAGGTTGTAATTCCAAAGGAATATATCATACCGAGTCTATGCATAGAGGCTTTCACATGAATGGCAGACTGCCAAGCCTTAGAAGAAAAACTCACACAGCTAATGGAGCTTGAAGAAGATAGGTTTCTAGTTGGATTCCATTAGCAGGTTTAGAAGGAACATGAAAAAGCTTGGCATGATCGACACATCAAACTGCACACATTCAAGGTAAATGACTTGGTTTTATTATATGATAGAAATTTTCCTATGTTTCTAGGAATGTTTTAGATGCACTGGCTGGGGCCATATGTCGTCAAAGAAATTACATATGGTGGTGTAGTTCACCTTGCAAAATTGAATGGAGAACCATTTCCAAGAAGCGTAAATGGAAGTCGGTTGAAGCCGTACACAGGGGATCTGGCCCAATGACTACATGACAACAGGATAGTCTTAGCGCTCTAGGCAATTGCAAGGGAGGATGAGTAAGGAAAATTTTAAGGATGGAAGTTTATCTTAAAGTTTAGAAACCCTAGAGAATCTTACTAGTCCCTAATATGCAAATTGTAAAATTTTTGGTGATATTTTTGTATAATTATTTAGATTTCCAATTATTTTATATTAGTTGATATAATATTTTGGCGATTTTTAAGGTAAAGTAATGGTGTACTATAAAATTTGGGCGAATCATTTTAGCAAAATATGGAAATTGGAGAATCTTTTTTTTTTGGAAAAAGCAAGCAAAATTAGCCCACCTACAAATGTTAGCCCCTAAAATTTTCCCTGAGCACAGGACTATAAACTACACTACTCGGTTTGTAGAACTATGCCACACGGGGGCTATGCAAAAAAGGGAGATGTCACAATACCAAAAGAGGTGCGAAGGGAGTTATGCTGCAGAGAGAGGTACCACGCAGCATAGCCAAAAAATGATTGTTACAGTCATTGTTCATGATCTGACAGAGAGGAGACCGTTAAGAGGAGCGGGGGGCGACATTTAAGGTTGACTTTAAGAATGAAATCTTTGAACATCTACTGCCAAATCAGCATTTATGGATGGATTTTGGGGAGAATAGTAGAACTTGAATTCAAATTCGCCTATAAATTACGTGTGTCCATCTAGCAAAGAACAATTTGCATCCTTAGAATTTTTGCATTGTGTTTTCCATCATTTATGAATCCTCAGGTTTTTGCAATGGTCGCTATCTCTGATTTAATAAATTACCTGAGGATACCCAGTGGTTTATTCTCAGCACAATTTTCGGACTAGGCGAAATTGCAAGCACTAGAGGAACTGTCGCCTCTAAGGGTGCTGCTCTAGAGGTTGTGAACATGGAGGCTCTGGATGCTCTGCCTACATCACCAAGGATGCCTCATTCAAAGGCTACACCAGTGAGAGAATCCCCCAAGCCCAAGAAAGACAAGCAAAAGAGGCTAATGCTGGTGCACAAGTCACCATTGAAGCACTTTGCTACCCAAGCCTAGAAGAAAGATAAAAAATCGATAAAGGATAAGGGGAAGTGGTATATTTGGAGGTTGAAGATAGCGCAGAGGATATAAATTCTAACGGTGTGTATCCTATCTCCAAGTTCTCGGATTATATCCCTCCACATAAGGTAAAAGTGAAGATAACCAAAGACCTAGACACAGACAAATTCCTGATTCGCGTGCCCCTGCTACCCGAGAGCATCACATTTGAAGGACCGTGCCTAGCATGGGTGCCCCATTTAAAGCTAGAAGACTAGGATTTGGAGAACCACGAGAGGTTCCCCCACCTTGTGAGGGAGAATTATATGAATAGGGTTTATTACAAGGAATCTAGTGTCACCGTATTGGAGCCAGTTGAGTGGATTCGCGGAGTGAATCAGTCAAGGTTATTGAGCCTGTGGTGGGTGCCTCACTACCACCGCTCCAACATAAACCCCATTGGTATCAAGTGGTTGCTAACCCCTGTACATGACAGATGTTTGTGGTTAAGCGCACTGATCCTGATTATAGATATCTTGATCCATCAGATCACGCTATTACCACACAAAGGCTTGAATCTGGTCAAGGAGTTTGGCAGAAAGATGAGTGAGTGCAACCTGACAAAGAAGATGAAGGAAAAGTTCAAGCTGGTTAAAAAGCTATGTGGGTACTCCATCACATATATCACCAACCCCATGGTGAAAATTGCTACACAAATCCTAGCTAGAAAGGTTATGAGAAAACGCTGCACGGATGAGGTTCTGACACCCCTAATTTCATTAGTTGCACAGTGCGTGGAGGGCATGCAGTTCAATTGGTCGCACTATCTTTGTAGTGAGTTCCTTGTACATTGTCACAAGGCTCAAGACGATAGAAAAACCTTCCACTACGCATGGTTGTTTCTATCCCTCATGCTTGTTGTTTGGGAACTACTGGAGGATAGTCAGTTTCCTCCCCTGGAGAAAGGATTACCAGAGGTTGCCCAGTTTTCCTCCCTTTGGGCCACAAAGGACATTGTATGGGTCACGGAGACCAAAGTTTTTTGGGTGTTGAAGGAGGTGAACCTGTGCATGGCCATCAACCACAAGACACGATTGTCTCTAACTGTGTTCAAATAATTATCAGGGTACACAGAGTTTAAAGCTAACTTCCATCATGTGTACATCCTAGCGTGGAAGGATCTGCAACAAATATGGTTTTATCTACCTTACCTATCCATGAACGATTCCATCCAAGAAGTTATTAAGCGCTGGCTGGCAGATTAGCATTCACAGTGTGTAGTTACGTAAAGAGTCAAAAATGCGTTTTACCCTCTTTTATGTAAGTTAAGTCAGCTTTTTGAAGATCTACCCATGGTTCTCAGACCATGGTATTGTATAAATAGGTGTCTCTTAGAGAGTCTAAGGACTTACATAAGAATAGAAGTTATCTATGGGTATGAAAGAAGGAGTCTAAGTTAGCGCAGAAGGTAGAAGAAAGGCTCTACAGCTGAGTGCACAAAGGCCTATAGTAGAGTCTGTAACTAAGTGCACAGACCCTTGAAATTGAGTGCACAGGGAGGTCTTGAGTTTGTAAGCTTAATTAAATATCAATGAAAGAAGATTGTTCTAGAAATTCCTATTTTTTATCTCTTTACTTCTATTACGAATGAATTCACTTTATGTTGTGATAAATGAGGGCTTTCTGAAATAATGATGTATTGATGAGCAACTTTACACGAACTATATTGTTATCTGAATGCAATTGATGTTATGTTCTTACATGAAGATTATATCATTGTATGTTAAAAATATTGAACACTTAAGCAGATCTGAGTAAATTTTGGGTTAAGAGTAATCTATGATGTGCGTAAGTAGCTAATTCACCTATTCAGGGTCCGCGAAAGTTAGTCATAGACTTTCGCATAGGTCTAGAGTTTGATTAAAGGAAGTTACATCGATAAGACATAAGGGCTTATCGATCTGGCAAAGGTAGATCTAGGGCACAAAACGATATCTGTCTGATCTCTGGGTGCGGAAACTTGGTTCCAGCATACCCCCATACTGCTTTAGGTGAGACTTCAGTCCGTGCTTCATGGATTAATGCTGAGAGGGCCAGTAGTGTAGGAATTTGTTTGTCACAACTAACTATGAACCTCAGTGAGAACCCACTAAGCCAACATGACTTCTTGCAAGTAGTACTATAAGAACATAGCACCGTAGATACGCACACATCCCACTCATTTCACTACGCATTACGGATCTTTGTCAGCGTGTTCTCCAAAATATTCTTGAAGGCCTCAACAGTTCCATTGGCCTATGGGTGATATGGTATAGTCTTCTGATGGTAGACCTCAAATTCTTCTATTAACGTGCTGATGGAGAAGAAACTAAAATATAGTGGGGACTAATGTGATAGGCTAATAAGGGGGGACAGGTTATCATTTGGGGTGAGTGATAAATTAGGGTAACTGTTAGGTCCCTATAATAGTAGTGTAGCCCCTTATTTTTATTATTAGAGTATCCCCTCATTGTTATTATTAGTGTAACCCCCTTATTGTTATTTGTGTGCCCGTATAGTCCCCATATTTTATTATTGTTCCCCATAGAAGCCCAATATTGTTATTATTGTGCCCTTACATTATTATTGTTATGTAGGCTCTAATTATATTGTGACCCCTTAGACTCCTATATATAAAGGATATTTTTTCATTTGAATCATACAAGAATTGTTCATTTATGTAACGTAAATGAGGTTTCCCCCTCGAAGAGGGTGATTTTTAAGTCATTGATCTATATATTTGTGAGTTGCTTGCATAACATTTGGTATCAGAGCCTTGGATTCTAAGGTTTCACTGCTTCAAATAGGCCATCATGGAATTTTCGCTAAAAAAGCGTTCTACGAAGATTCAGAAGCTAAAATTTCAACCATGTGGAGCTGAAATCATGGTGAAATTTGTGTACTAATTTCAGATCTTTAATTGCTATATTTTCAAAGATATGACCTAAGGAAGTTTGGGTTTTTGCAAGCTCCAAAATTCCATCTCAAATAGGTGACCTAGGGAAAATTGTCATAAATTTCTCTCTGAGAATCAGATTTGAAATTCATAAGAAGTAAAAGAAGTAGGATGGAAAATACTTTTTTCGGTATCAATTTCATGGCCAAAGGTCAAAACAGTGACACGTGGCACTCCGTACAAGTTCACTTTAGTGAACCAGTATATAATCAAGCCATTGTGGGAGATTGAGCATAACTCTTTCTTGAAGAATCCAATATTGGTCTGACTTCTTGGGTTTGAAAGAAGACTTAGAGGAATACTACAGGACAAAATTTCAGATCTTGGAGATTTGTAATATAGATACACAACAACTGCAATATCTATCTCCTAAAAAGCAACAAAAATGTGTGTATTTTTTACATTTTGCATAAATTAGAAGTGATTCAAAGGGAATAATGGAGTATAAATATCATTTTTGGATTTCAAAATGCCTCGAAACAAAAAAAAAAAATGGACACACCTATTAAGCAACAAGAAATCTCTTCCATGACACATGAACAAGAGGAAGAAATGCAACATGATATATCAATATTATGAGACCAAGTGCAACACTTTCACTCTCTCAAAGAGAAACCAAAATTAAAATGGAAGCTAAGATGGATGGTTTGAAAAATAGTTTAAACTTAGACATGGAATATTTGAATAATGGATTAAAATAAGACATGGAATTTTTGAAGGAAGGTTTGACAAAGGTGCTAAAAAGATGCTTCATAATGGCCAAAAGGTATTAGATGAAACTCATAATGAAAACAAAATAAATGTTAATCATGATTTCATAGACTCTAACATTGGATTGAATCCCACCATATTCCAAATATCGATATGAGGATGTTTTATGGCAAGGATCTAAGAACATGGATACTACATATGGAGAAATATTTTGATCTCCATAATGTGCAATGCACACAAAAGGTACACATTGCAACTTTATATTTAGAAAGCGATAAACTTGTATGGGATCAATGTCTTTGTTCCCATAAACCAATTGTCACTTCATCAATTTTACAGAGGAAATGATAGCACATTATGAGGATACAAAGAGAAACAACTTATTTAGCCAATTGATAAATCTCAAACAAAAGGGTTCAATGGTGGAGCACATTGAGGACTTACAAAAATTAAATATAAGGGTAAATGATATTCCATAGGAGCATAGGATCAATGCCTTCATATGGACTTTAAAGGATAGCCCCAACATGAGGTTCACCTTTGGGAACTTGATTCAATTGAGAAGGAATCCAGGTTGGCAAGAAAATTGAAAGCAAAATTATGGCAACAGGGAAGCGTACCACTCACAAATATAAATATGGAAGTGTTGTTGCTCCTAGTCTTCCAAAAACTAAAACATCGACACCACAACAATTGGAAGAAAAAATAGAAAAAGGGCTTTGTTATAGTTGTGATAGCGAATACACTAAAGGTCATAAGTGTGTTGAGAAGAAAGTATTTTAGATAAATTGTGAAGAGAAGGAAGAAATGGAACGAGAAACTTCAAGAGAAGAGGATATAAACCAGGAACCAACTCTAGAGAAAGAGGAAATGAATCTAACCATATCTTGTAATGCATTGGCAAGAATTACCACTCCTCAAACTCTCAAATTAGAAGGACATATCAAGAAGAAAAAATTAATAGTGTTGATTGATTAGGGTAGTACCCATAACTTTATTCATTGTAAGATAGCTAAGGAATTGAATTGCTTCCTATATCCAGCACCAGAGTGTCAAGAGATGGTTGAAAAATGGAGAAACTATAAATTTATCTAGAAAGTGCCACGATATCAAGATAACGATGGGGGAATATGTATTGAATAGTAAAAATCTTTCCATTCCAATGGGTGGTGTCGATGTTGTACCAGGAGTCCAATGGTTACAATCTTTGGGTAAAATAGCTTTTAATTTTCAAGAATTTTTCTTGATTTTGTTTTGGGAAGGAAGGAAGTTGAATTAAGGGATATTGTAGGGAAAAGAGGAAATATAATTATCTCTAACGGCATGAAAACGCTTCTAAATAAAGGATAACATGGCATAATTGCACAATTATGCTCACTACAGGCTCAAACATCGATATCATCTATTTATATAGATCTCCAAAAAGCCTTGGATAATAATTCTAAGGTATTTGAGACTCCCAAAGGCCTCCCACCTGTTCGTGATCATCATCATGCTATTCATGTGATTCTGGGAAGTGTTCCTCCAAACATGAGGCCTTATAGATATCCTTATTCCCAAAAGAGTGAAATTGAAAGTATGGTTGCAAAAATGTTAGAGGCCAGTATAATTTCAACCTAGTCAAAGTTCTTTATCTCCTCTAGTAGTATTCGTGCACAAGAAGGATTGATCATGGTGCATGTGTCCAGATTATAGGGAGCTCAACAATCTCATTATTAAATATAAATTTCCCATTCCTATCATTGATGAATTATTAGATGAATTACATGGAGCAATTTACTTCACCAAGTTCGATCTTTGTTTAGGATATCGTCAAATTAGAATGAAGACTAAAGACATTGCAAAAATAGCATTCAGATTTCCTGAGGATCAGTATGAATTTTTGGTCATGCCTTTTGGCTTTACCAATGCACTTTATACATTTGAAGGCTTGATGAATTCCATTTTCAAACCCTTCCTGAGAAATTTTTTGTTAATATATTTTGATGATATACTAATCTACAACAAGTCTTGTAAGGATCATCTTCAACATGTTGATAGGGTGCTCAAATTATTGGAGGAGAAACAATTATAAGCAAAAACCTCCAAATGTTTCTTTGGAGTATAGGAAGTGGAATATCCCGGTCATATTGTGTCTCATGAGGGTGTTAAGGTAGACCCTAAAAAAAATTAAATCGATTAAGGAATGGAAAATCCCCACAACCATAAAGTATCCGTGAGGATTTCTCAGTTTGAAAGGGAATTGTTGCAAGTTTGTTATGAATTATGGGAGAATAGCAGCACCTATAACAACATTATTCAATAAAGATACATTTTCTTGGAGTTAAGAAGCGACTAAGGCCTTTGAACATCTTAAAGAGGAAATGTGCCAAGTGTCGGTCTTAGCTACACCAGACATCACAAAATCCTTTTATTGTGGAATGTAATGCCTCAAGAAATGGAATTGGTGTTGTTTTAATGTAAGAATGAAGACCCATTACTTTTGAAAGTCGTCCACTCAAAGGAAAGTATTTACAAAAACCTATTTATGAGAAGGAAATGTTGGCAATACTGCATGCATTAAAGAAATGGTGACCTTACCTAATGGGAAGACACTTCAAGGTAAAAACATATCATGATAATCTTAAATACCTTTTGGAACAAATATTATCTTCAGAAGAGCAACAAACTAGGTCGCAAAGATGTTGGGTTATGACTTTGCAATCATCTATGAAAAAGGGAAGAAAAATATTGTTACAGATGCACTCTCAAGAAAGGATGAGGATGTGGGAGAATTTCTTTGTGCCCTTTCTATTATCCAACTAGATTGAATAACCCAATCAAGGGATGAACGGAAGAATGAGGAAGAAGTGTGGACACTCATTAAAAAATTGTATCAAGATCCCAGTACATCTGATAGATTTAGCTGAAAAAATGATTCATTATCGTACAAAGATCACTTATACCTTTGTAATAATTCCCAACTGAAACAAAATATTCTTTTGGAATTGCACACGTCTCCCTTACAAGGGAACTTAGGATTTTTAAAAACTTCCAACAAGGTCAAGAAGGAATTTTTTGGGATGACCTTAAATCTGATATTCAAAAGTTTGTGGCAGAAGTTTTGGCTCACCAACAAAATAAAGTTGAGACAATTAAGACCCCGGTTCTATTACAACCTTTATCCATTCCTAGTCAATGTTGGGAGGACGCTTCAATGGATTTTATCATAGGTTTATCCAAGTCTGAAAGAAAGAGTGTCATCATGGTGGTATTTGATAGACTTACCAAGTATGCACACTTTTGTGCATTAACTCATCCATTTAAAGCTAGTACAATTGCTACTAGATTTATGGAAACAATTCAAAATGTACATGGAAAGTAAAATATTATTGTAACGACAGAGATCCCATTTTCATTGGAAACTTTTGGACGAAATTATTTTCTTATTTGGGTACTCAATTAGCTCATAAGCTCATCTTATCATCCTCAATATGATGGGAAAACTGAGATAGTGAACAATTGTTTAGAAGGATATATTTACTGCTTTGTATTTGATAAACAAACTCAATGGGTCAAGTGGCTACCTCTAGCTGAATGGTGTTATAACACTTCCTTCCACACTACAGTAAAAATGACCCCATTTATGGTGTTAGGTTCCTATACCAATAGGAATCATAATTTTGATTGACTAAGGTTAAGCCTTGTAATATTGTACATACCTTTTCTCTCTGCAAATGTTTTCCATATTAAAAAAATTAAAAAATGTAAAGAGGGTATGTCCTAAAAGAATAAAAAAAGGACAAAAAGAATGAAAATAGGTCAGAAAAAAGGAAATATATGAACCCCAAAAGACAAAATAGACCATGAAAGTGTGCAAGTCAAAATGCCACTATTATTTACTTTTTATGCATAATAAATGATTGTGTGCAACTTGTTACTTATGCCATAATCTATGAATAGTCAAAATGTTTAAACTTGGATATTTCATGCTTTGATTTTTATGTTTCATAGGTAGTGAATAAATTTGACCAAACAGTGTAATCTTGGCATATCATTAGATAGGTAGAATGAATAAAACGAGATCATGATTTTAACCTGAGCCCTTGGAGGATATAGTGTTAGACAGATAGTTTATTTTGTAAAGAAAAGAAAAGATTTACAAGGGTTTCCTAGTATAAATGCACCCAAATAAAGTGAAGAAAAAATGGTAGGATGAGTAAGTGGGTAAGTACTAGAAAGGTTGCAGAAATATCATTTCAATTGATGCATGAAGCACTTATGTCATTGTTTCAAATGTATCATTTAAATATGCATAAGTGGTAAAAAAACAAAGGCAATGGTTCACAATTTGTTTTACTTAACATCCCCTCATTAATTTTAACCCCCATGGCACTCACTAACTCCCCTTCCATAAGCAAAATATTAATACCTATAGTTGTTAAGTCAAAAAAGCTCAGAGCATTTCTCTGACTTCTGGTCGAACCGGACCCTCGAATTGATGACTTAAGAAGGAAAGGTGTTAAATTTCATCATAATTCATTCATCCCCCTCACAAAACCCCTTTTCCTAAGGTTATGTTATTTTGCCTAGGAAAACCCCTTTATAAACACGTTTTATGTACAAAATGTCCATGAAATACATTTATCCTAAGTACTAGGTATATGGAAAATACACAAATTTCATACACCTAGGCACAATGCCCCTTCCGCTCATTTCACTTCATATTAACGTTTTTAATTAAATATATAAATTTCCCGAAAAACTCACTACCCCGTATATATTTAACCCCCTTATATAAAATAGCCCCACCCATTATTTTATTTATAAACTATGTTAGTACCCCTTATCCCAAAAAAACTTCAAAAAAACCCGCCCTCAATCCTTAATCCTGTGTTAAAAGGTCCTTGATGAGATGAAGTTCTAAATTAATCTCATATCACCGATGATTAAGTCCCTGGGCCCCCCATCAAATCACATCATTCACCCCCATGCAACTCCCATCTCTTGATCATTGTTGATCATCCCTCCTCAACATCCAATGCCCCACAAGCATATTGGGTCGGCTTGATGTCCACCTTTTACCTGCCCGATAAGGTGGTTTTCCCCCTGGCCCCCGCCGCTACGTGTCAAGCACTGAATGGAATCAGGCGACCCCTCCTGAATACCACCGGCACCACAAAAGCAGTGCGATGGCTCTCCCAAAACCACTAACCTATTTTTAATGGAAAACCGTCACTGTTCATCAACTAGGTAAACCCACCAAAATAAACCGTTTTCCCTATAAAAGCACGTTTACCCCTCTTTTCACTTTTTTCATGTATTTCATCTTTGAGAACTCAGAAAGTATTTGCGAACCCTGAAAACGGTCGAATTACTCATAAACCTCTGTCATTGCTCCACAAACATGGCATATAGTCCAGCTCGTTCACCAATTCATACCAATACCGTATGAAACTTCGTAGCCACCTTCAACCACCCATTTACAGTCAAGTTTGCCAAAATTCCAGGTATTTAACCATGGAATGCTAACTCCATTGTCAAAATTCCAAGTTAATTCACCCTCTTTGATAATGTTAATTAAGTAAAAAGATCAAATTTACCTAAATTTTAACCCTGTGAGGTAGAAACCACTACAAAACCTCTGTTGCCCTAAAAACTCTAAATTACGCCACACACTCAAATCCACAAGAAAAAAGTATGGCTGCCTCAATTGAAATGGATGTGAGGCCTATCACTACACCTCATTTAGACCTATACCACCTTCCCCTGGCTGACAGAAACATCCAGATAAAAGATACCACTGTCACAGAGCTCCTGCTCAAAGTACATTGCCAAAGTAGGGACAAGTTCCTGAACCATGCTGATGAAATTGGCCTTTGGGAGTCAAATTTTCCCAATACCAGTTTCCCCAAGTCCACATTTTTCCTAAAACTTTGCATATGTGCTATGCTTGTTATGTCCCCAGTCACGGGACCATCATGTCTCATGACCAGAAGGTCCTTTTCACCATTACTGTTGAGTCCATCAATGAGATGTTGCAGCTCCAACCAGGGCCAAACCTAACTCCCCTCTTAATTAGAGACCTGTTGGACTTATATCCTAAACTCATCTCTGCAAAATTGGCCCAATTTCTCCAAACCTTCATCATAGAAGAGAAGCACATCCCTAAAGACCCCCCTCCATATGTAGCCGTTATATTTTCCCCTTGGGGCCGAAATATTGTAGCCATGATATTTTGTGTTTTGGGTTACTCCATAAGTGATTACATTGATGAAATCATCATGGCTTTCATGTCCATATATACCCGAGAACAACCTCTTGCAACCATTTATGCCTTTTCCACATTCATAGCCAACAAAATGCATGAGCAATTTACAAGAATGGTAATTGAAAGGGTTTTCAAGTACTCCTCAGTTTTATACCATATGTTCTTATATTATCAATGAGAGAAGTTCCCATTCACCCTTCAAAAGCTGGACACCAAGGGTCATCCCAGTTCAGTGATTTTTTGGACCCTATTGATCCACCGATACCAGTCTCCACACTCTTACTCTATTTTTATTGATTTATTTGTACACCCAGTCATGACAATGTTGACTGGAAGCCCTCCTCCAAGAATCATTCCATAAATAAAGAGATTCCTCCAATTATCTAAAGAGACCAAAGTTGGTGACTGGTACCTTTACCAGAACCATACAAAAATCAGGATTTATGGTTGCATGCTGGCACCATACAAGCTACCAAGATACCTCCCAATGAGGTTGTTTGCATTAGAATATTATAGGAAAAATGTAGATGAAATAAACTTTGTTAATGGCAAGAAAAAGGCTAATTTCAAAATAAATGACCAACTAGGCCCCTTCATATGCAACTCTAGAGAGGTTGGCCAAGAGGTAGACTTAATATTACAGAATATGAAGTTCCAAAGAAGTTTTGTCTGGAGATATGATCCTTTGAAATTCATCACAAAGAAGAGACAAAAGGTCAAGCTAGGACCTTTCATTCACCATCCCATACCTGAGATAGAAGCTTATGCAAATCAAACAGAATGGGTGGAAGGTACCCTAGTAGACTACGACAACACCAGAATAGATGTTGAGAATGCTCTTATTGATTTAAAAAAGCAGCTTGATGACAACTCTTTTCTGCAAGTACTAGAAAGACCAGAGAGTACCATGAGCACCCCTCCAGTCATGCAGACTACTTAGAATGAGGATAAGATCCCAAAAAGAAATAGAGAAGGGCCTTCCACTTTAGGTATGGCCACCTCTGATTTGAAGTAAGAATCAAATACGAGGTACAAGCTAAATCCAACCTCTGAGGAAGAATATACTGAAGACTTAGCTAAGGTCACTAATACAGGAGCAAAAAGAAGTAGGCCTGTCACCCCATCTGGAGGCATGCAAGAGCCTTCCACATCATAGAATCAGATGTTGGGAAGGTAGCTCAGTGTTGAAGTGTCTTCTTTTAGAATGTTAGGTGACAAAGACCGAGATATCAAGGAAATGTATAAAGAAATCAAGGCTAGAAATGAGAGGCTTAAGGACCAAACATATGCACAATATCTGAAGTTGACTCCTACCAATCAAACAAGGCTAATGTCAGCCTTTGACATTAAAGAGGGGAAGTTGTAGATGACCTTTATGAAGCCTACAGCCCAGCAACCAAAGATAGCATCATATTTCGAAAGGGTAGATTTCAAAGTGTTGGCAAGGGATATCCATCCCATAGACCTGATTGACCTACACAAACAGGTTGGAGAGGTGATATACTCCACCCTGACAGGTAAATCCATAGCTGCCCATCAGTTAGAGAGCTCCTTGAACAACATCTCAACACAATTCTAGTTGGAGAAGGCCTCCTCAGAGGCCAAGGGCACAAGGATCAAGTCCTTAGAGGACTTAGTAATTGAATTGGGACACGATCACAAGAAGAAGAAGGATGACATAGCTGCATTAAAGAAACAGCTAAAAATACCTCGTCTACAACATCCACTAAAATTGGAAGTTCTAGAAGCCCAGCAGGGGCATGAAGAACCAATGGACTTGGTCTTGAATTTGAATGACCAACTTAAAGAGACTTAAAAGGAATTGGATGCTTTGATCCAATTAAAATAGGCAGATGTGGCCAAATCTTCAATAAATGTTATCCCCATAGTCTCTGTTGGTCAATAAAAGGTGCCTTTTAAAACTCCTAATTATCCTCACAATAATTATCAATCCAAGCAAGTATTCTTATTTCAAGAGTGTACACAGTATGTGGCTGCTATTTAACTCAGAGAGTAATGTTTCCTAAATTGCAGTATAGATCTTTTAAATACAAGAGTAAACGGATGCATCTAGTAAATTCCAATTACAATTAAAGAAAACTCAATCCTTTAACGAAATCAAATCTTACATTCATCAAAGTAACAACAACATCAGTTGAGAGTACAATAGTCATAAATCATCCCTCTTTAACTGATTTAATCTAAACCAAACCTAGTCTTCAACAAATAATCTAAACAACAAATGATATCAATCTGAGAGTTTCAACAACGATAGTTAATACTCTTTATAGTTGATTATATCAAGTGGAATATTTATCTAAGTAACTTGATCTGAAATAAAAGTAAATTGAATCAATTACAATACTGCAAATTATATAAGGCAAAGAGATTCTTTCAACACAGGAAAATAATAAACAGCGAAGCGATAAAATAAAAGAAAGCAAGGATACTATCAAACCATCACACTTGCGAGAATTGGAAATGTATGACATAAGAAAAGCAGTCGAATCCACCAGAGGTCGCGCCCTTAGCCACCAGCGAACACTGCTAAATTACTTCAGATTACGTGAGGGAACATCAACTTCACTTATATACTAATCATCAAACTGAAAGAGGATTACAATATATTCATGTTCTTCTCGATAGCGAGAGTCTGTAATTAAAATTACAACTTCAATAATAACATATATTCGCCCCCTTTCCATCTTACGAAACATATCCTTTTATAATAGGAAATCAGGATCTCTCGATCCTGACGGATTCGCAATAGTTTTCCAACTTCAGACATCCTTTCCTTTCTTGCATTGATTCTTCTAATTTCCTTTGGCCTTATCTGCAACTGCCGTGTTCCTTCCTTAGATTGCCGGTTTTTGTTGTTCCTTCATAGGGAAGAAAAATTGTCCCTTTTGTTGTTTTCCTACATAAAGAGAGGTAATAATTAGCTAAGTCGTAACTGCAGATAATTTCTTCATTTCTCACCATAATTCCCTAGTAGATTAGTGCATTAAAATATAGAAAGGATAAGAATAAAGGAAAAGGATGATGAGGTTAATAGTAAATGCATACCTTTTCCATGACTCAACATACTCCCCTACTTATCCTTTTTCATGTCCTCATGAAAATCATGTAGTTCATATGCAGAGCAGTCAAAGAATAAGCTTGAGAAGGAATGTCGTAAAGTGGTCTAAAACCACGATTCTTGGCCAAGAGCTCAAGGATGTGCCCTATCTGTCCTTCAGGAAGTTCATATATAGCCCGATAACCTTCAATAGGATACCAAACAATAGGGATGTGGAACCGACAACCTAGCCAATAAGGAATTTCTCTTAAAATGAGATTGCTATAAGTGACAAAGTGTTCTGCAGCCAATTTGAAATTTTTATAATTAAATGGCTCTCTATTATGTATATTACTAGTGGAGACTATCCACTTGAGCTTGGCTACAGCCAAGGAGCTTTCTTGAACGGAGAGGAAGTATTATACTCCCTTCTATACAATCTCTTTCTGAATATGCCCCAAAATTTTGATTACTCCTTCCCTTTTCATCAAACTTTTGTGATTGGCCAGAATTTGCAACGGGTTTTTGGGTTCACCTCTGACCCAAAGGTCCAATCCATGCTCTTTCCTCTAGAACACATTATGAGCCTTGAACCATTTCAGTTGATTGGTAACAAATGAAATAAAAGCTTGCAATTGCGCATCCCCAATAAAAGGATTGGGGTTCTTTTCTAATTCTTCCTCTAATACAATATTATGTAGGTAAAATTCAGAAAGTAATCTTTGAACTTTTACCGAATGTTGTTTGCAACAATTTATGAAATCCTCAATTTTTTTTAATTCTATTGGTTTTCTAGCCTTGACGGCTTTGATTTTCAACTATAAGTATCTTTCTAGAAAAAATAAGGCATAATTATTGGGAGGAGATCTACATGCTAAGAAATTAGTGTACAATGAGCAGATAGTGTCTGTTTGACTCATGACCTTCTCTAATCTGAGCTTCGTTTTCTCAATTTTCTCTTCCGTCTTTCGGTATTTGTTGAAGGTCTCACTTTCTGATGTATTCATGTCCCGAAGCTACCTGTGTAATTCTTGGTTTTTTTGCTGAGAGACAGTTTCTAGCTCAATCCGTTCGACAGCAAGCCAAGCCTATGCTAAATCTTCTTGAAGGGTCAATATATTGGGGTCGTTTCTCATCATGATATCTTTGGCTTGAATAGTTGTCTACATACTCCTGATATGAGAAGGAATGTCTGTTGTCTATGTTTCTTTATTATGGGAGGCCCAAGCCTCCGTCTGGGTAGCCGTGCTGTAGGAGGGTACCACCTTCATCTGAATAGCTAAGTCATAAGAAGGTATAGCCTCTGTTTGGGTAGCTACTTCTGCAAGAGTTGCATGTTGTTCCTTAACAAGTTGAGTGAGTGCGGGCTCAGTTTGAGTCCATGTAGCTTTTGTTTCATATATCTCAGTTTGAACTGCTACGTTTATTGTTTCCGGGGTTTTTTCTAGAATCTTCCCTGTTGATAATTTTCTTATTTTTTGTCTGAGCCTTTTTATTGTTTTCCGCAACCTTTGTTGTTCCTTCCAAAGATTTTTAATTTTTTCTCTATGCTTTTTAGGAGGAGAAACTATTATGTTAATCATCTCTGCTCCTAACGATCCTGGTTGCTCATCTTGGCTTTGTTCTAAAAGAACCGCGTCCCCAGACTAGTAGTCATCTTCCTGGTTTATTTCTATTTCTTCTGTTTGGCCTACATTCACAATATTTAGGCCTACCTAGCTGGGTTCTCCTGGAGGCATATCACTAGGTTGGTTCACCTCTTCTTGAGTGGCATCTACCCTTGTTTCTACTTCGTAGCTTACGTTTTCTGATATAATTCTATTGTGACCAACGTTTTCTACATATGGGGTTGCTCCAATGCTAAAATTGAGCGGGATTTCGGGTTGTATGAAATCATCCATACTGGCCAAGATCTGGGCCAATTCGATATCGTGTAGTAAATCACCTAGGGGACTTGTATTTGATGTTGAGGGAAGTTCTGATTCATTTCTTTCTTCGTCTCCAGAATTCCATGATTCTTCCTCATGGTCCAACTCAGGGTTATCCTGGCCTTCTATCTGCAAGTGTTGTTCACTTCTCGGGCTAGACAATTCTATGGCCTTGCTGATGCTACCCTAGGGGTTTTCGGCTGCTCCTAAGTTTGTCCTCAGCCTAGTGGAATGTTTGTGGTTTTGGAGAATGTTTGTTGTAAGGGTAGTCCTCTTCCTTTTCGGAACAGGGTTAGGCGTAGGTAGAGCTAAGACCCCTTCAATGGCAAATATTAATTCCTCCCAACTTGATTGCTACTGGAAGAGGTTGTAACTCACTATTAGCCTAATCAAACAGTGGTGGCTCATTACGGTTTCTATATGTTGGGACTTTTTTATCCTTTGAGCAGTGCCATGTAATAGGAAATTCAAATATGCAAGAAATTTCTTAGAAAATTTTTGTTTAAGGACTACTAAGAGTTTAAGTTGAAACAACCTTTCCACATATTTTTTCCCGTCACATGTGATGTAATTCTAAATGAATTTGTCTATTTCTCCCCATGGTTATACAAGGGATGATGATGAAACTCATTTGCCTTTGATGGTCAGGTCTTGTCCTTCATCCTTAAAGACTGCAATAGCATCCTGCAACTTCAATCTTTTATTAGCCCATATGGGTCCTTCTGCTTGTAATCTAGACACTTCAGTTATCACCACATTTGACACTATGATTTTCCTCCCTCTTACCATAGATTGTCCGTTCTATAAATTTTGTAGGAATTCAATAGCAATTGCTTCATTGGGTTGCTGAAGTTGTGTGAAGTATGTTATCCACCGGGATCAGGCTATAATTTCTCTGGTTGCATCAGAAACAGCTAGCATTAGCGGCTCCCTGCGTACTATTCTTCCTCCCATACTACCTGGATTCTACAAACAATTAGTGTAGCAGAGATATCACAACAATAGACAGAGCCGAGTGATGGAATAGAAAGTTGTTATAATGTTTATTTCAAATGATACTTTACAGGCATAAATATTGTTATCTAGGACTTGCTATTGTACCACATACTCTGTAATCATGAAATGTCGTATTGCCCTACACAATCGAATAAAGGACTGACACACATACATAAATACACTGGAATTTTCTCCTTGCCTCCCTTTGAAATGATAGGTCGCCTTGAACCGAATGAGTTAAGGAATAACGTGCTGGCGGTAAAGTAC
This sequence comes from Pinus taeda, assembly GCA_000404065.3. Lineage (NCBI taxonomy): Eukaryota > Viridiplantae > Streptophyta > Pinopsida > Pinales > Pinaceae > Pinus > Pinus taeda. The sequence continues at coordinate 195,904 of APFE030360798.1, read as the reverse complement.
AAGGGTGATAAAAGTGGCAAGGTATGCATATTAGTGAAAGGATCCCAAAAGATATCGGAGTGCTGAAATCAATGCATATAACGAGAATTATCAACAAGTGAGGAGATGTCGTGAGGTGATTCGAAAAGGAAAAAGGACAACTTACGCAGGAAAGATACTTTTCCATCATCATTCCACTTAAAGCTACTATGATTGATTTTTAAAAGATATCGCATGCATAAAGGTTCAAAAATAGATTAGGAACACAATCTCTCTATAGTAAAGGTAAAAATAACAAAAGGGAATTATAATAACTATTGATGTTGAAAATACGACTTCAATACCATCAGCAGAGCTTTTGTTGCCCATAGGCATTTATAGCCTCGATAGAGTTATTTTTCACCATTTGGAAACATGATCCTCTATGTATAATTGGGGAAGTGCATTACGATGTCAGAGTACAGACCAATGTGTTGGCTTGGTAACCAGATGAACACATTGCCATTCACTAGGAAGGAGCAAAAGGTGGGTAGGTCGGCTCGTAATGAGACCTCATGTTCCAAGGACTTTTTTCTTGATGCATCCATTGTATCATATCCTTGGTGTGGTGGCCATAGTGGGAATGCCACTTCGCTACTTCCTTATGATCATGATAGGCTGGCTCATGATGAGACCCCCTATCCTCCATCTGAAAAATCATAGAATTGTTAGTAAAAAAAAAAATATATATATATATATATATAATATAATATTATATATATATAATATATATATATTTCTATTTATATTTCTATTTATTTTATTTTATTTTAACAACACTTCCTATTAATATATAGAGGGTGGCTCAACACTCCTTAACAGTAGGGATGGCAGAAGAAGTCTGAACATATCAATAGAAAAAAGTATACCCTTAATCTTATTTGATGATAATGAACAGAGAGAATTATAGGGGTTAGGGGAGAACCAACATGGTACAAATAATCAATCAATTCGATTTATAGTGAAAATAAGGACAGTGAAGTGATATAGATGGTTGTGTCCTTTCTTTTTCGATCAATTCAAAGCAATCTTATTAAAGATGATAATATTCGATTTTCTTGTTCTAGTAAACTTCAGATTTGTATCCTTACATATATATTTGTATACTTTCCCTATAGAGGATCATAAAGAGTGAGCAAAGGAAAGAAATGATATTCACAAAGTGTTATTTCCTAACGAAATAGAAAAAAAAAACCTCACCCCAAAAGCGTTGTTCCTTATAGGGGACAGCAAGGAAAAACACAAAAAAAGTGTTGTTCCTTAGAGGGAATAGCAACTATTCCCTATAGGGAACAACAAACAAAATACATATGAAAATTGTTGTTCCTTGGAGGGAACAGTAGCTACTCCCTATAGGGAGCAGCAAGGGAAATACATGCCAAAATTTTGTTGTTCCCTGCAGGGAATAGCGAAGAAAATGCACACAAAAATTGTTGTTCCTTATAGGGAACAACAATTTTTCCTTAGAGGGAATAGGGGTTGTTCGTTATAGGGAACACCAAGAAAAAGAAAAAAACTAGACACAAAATTTTTGTTCTTTAGAGGGAACAATAGCTGTTCCTTAGAGGGAACAATAGCTGTTCCTTAGAGGGAACATTAGATGTTCCTTAGAGGGAACAGCGAGAAAACAAATACACACGAAATTGTTGTTCCTTAGAGGGAACAACAACTGTTTCTTAGAGGGAACAGTAGTGGTTACTTAGATGGAACAACAGAAAACAAATACACACGAAATTTTTGTTCCTTAGAGGGAACCACAACTGTTCTTTAAGGGAACAAAAACTATTCCTTAGAGGGAACATCAATTGTTCCTTAGATAAAACAACAAAAAGCAAAAATTGCATGCGAAATTTCTGTTCCTTTAGAGGGAACAATGGTTGTTCCTTAGAGGAAACAGCAACTGTTCCTTAGAGGGAAAAACAAAAAGATATGCACACAAAATTGTTGTTCCTTAGAGGGAACAACAAAGGAAAAATAGAAAAAAGAACTTATATACAATTTATACAAGCAAATTCAATCAAATAGAAAGGAAAATATATGTAAAAATTCCAAAAACAAACAAATTATTCAATAGGCCAATGTTGTGGATGGGTTTCCTTCCTCAACAAGAATTTGTATAGTGGAACCTTCCCGTAACTATTGGCAAAAGGACTCCCTGGTAAGTGGTTTGTGATAGCGTCGTACTCGATGTCCATTCACTTTGAAAGAATAGCTAGACCCGTCACTGGTGGCTAATGTGAGGGTGCCATTATTATGCACCTCTTGTATTTCATAGGGGCCTAACCATCTGCTCTAGAGTTTTCCCAAGAAATCCTGGAACCTAGAATCATACAGAAGTGCCCAATCACATTCGTGGAAGATCTTATTCTTGATAAGGGCATCATGCCATTTGGCTCTTTGTTGTTGGATCAATGCAGTATGCTGAAGAGCTGATAGCCGGATTTCATCCAATTTATTGATTTGATGTAGCCTATTAATTTGTGCTTCATTTAAGTCAAAGCCTACCTCCTAAGCTATCCTCAATGTCTGAATTTCAGATTCGATTGGGAAGACAGGTACTTTACCAAACACTAGCTAGTATGGGGAATATCATGTGGTATTTCTCCATGTCATGTGGTATGCCCACAGGGCTTCTAGAAATCTAGTAGCCCAGTCACATCTATGTGATGCAACTGTCTTTGTGAGTATTGCCTTGATTACTTTATTGGTGCTTTCTACTTGGCCATTTGCATGCGCGTGGTATGGAGTTGTGATTCTGTGCATGATATGATGATTTTTTAATGTTGCAACAATCTTATGGCCTATAAATTGTGGCCCTCCATCCGTGATTATTTCTTTAGGCAAGCCATATCGCACGAATAGTTGGAAAAGAGAGCGGATTACTGAGTCCTCCATTTCCCTTAGTAATTCTTTTGCCTCCACCCATTTAGTCTCATATTATGTTGCAACTAGTATGTATGTCTTTTTATTAGATGATTGGCTTATTGGACCAATGAAATCTAATGCCCATCATTCAAAATGTTCAATGACTAATTGCGGATGTAGGGGCATCTCATCAGACTACCCTGGGCATCACATTCTTTGGCAACTGTCGCATGCCTAGACAAACTTCTTGGCATCTTTAAAAATGGTGGGCCAATAATAGCCTGTTTGTATGACTTTGTGACTAGTCCATCAGTTTGCAAAATGACCACCGTAAGGCCCATCATGGCAAGCTTTCAGGATGTCGAAGACTTCATCTTCCCTAACACATCTTCGAATGTGCATATCGGCCCCTGTATGAAATAAATATCCTCCAATCCAGGAGAACCGAGTGCTACGTTGTACTATTTGTTTACTTTAATTGGGCGTCAAGTGCTTGGGTAATTTTCCCACTACTAGGTAGTTTGCGACATCCGTGTACCATGGTGTTTTCACGGTTACTGCAAATAAATGTTCATCAAGGAACTAATCTTCTATTGTTGTTGAGTCATCTATCTTTGGCATATGTGAAAGGAATTCTGCTGCTAGATTTTTTTTTGCTGGTCGATCTTTGATTGTTATGTCGAATTACTGTAAAAGGATCAACCATCTTGTCACTCTTCCATTTGTAACAAGTTTATTAGCTAGATATTTAATAGTAGAGTGATCAGTATACAAAAGCACAGGGTATCCTATTATATAATGTCTGAATTTATTGATAGCATAGATTACAACCAAAAATTCTTTTTCAGCCACATTATAATTTAATCCAGCAGGAGATAGATTTTTTCTGATGTAGTATATTGCATATGGCTTCCTATCTTCCTCCTAGTCGAGAACTGCTCCAATGGCTGTATCTGAAGCGTCGGATGAAATCTGGAATGGCAAATCCCAGTCTGGACCCCGTAATAGTGGGGTTGTTGATACAAGCCATTTTAAATCTTCAAAAGCAATGTCACATTTGTCGGTCCAACTGAAATCAATATTTCTCTTTAATGCATATAATAGTGCAGAAATTTGAGAGAAATTCTTTATAAATCTCCTATAATATCCAGAAAATCCCAAGAAACTGCATACCTTAGTTTGTGTGGAAGGGGTAGGTATTAAAAGAATTATCTAAACTTTTGTTGGATCTACCTAAATTCCAGCTACTGAGATATAGTGACCCAGGATGAGGCCCTCGATCATCATCATGTGGCATTTTTCATGGCTTAAACAGAGCTTGGTAGCAATGCATCTTTGCATAACTTTCTCTAATGTTTGTAATGCCGGCTCAAAGTCATCTCCATAAGGTGTAAAATTAACCATGTATACCTCGTGTCCTTCATTTATCAAATCTGAAAAAATGTTGAGTATAGCCCTCTAGAATGTGGGAGGTGCATTGCACTGCCCAAAAGGTAAGACCCTGCAAGTAAATGTCACCCAAGGGCAGGTAAAGGTAGTCTTATCCTGGTCTTCAGGGGAAATTTGAATTTGATTGTAGCCACTGAAGCCATCTAGGAAAGAAAATAATTTTTTTCCTACCAATGTTTCCAAGACCTAGTCAATGAATGGAAGGGGAAAATGGTCTTTTTGGATTGATTTATTAAGCTCTCTCTAGTCAACACATATACGCCACCTTCCATTCCTTTTAGGCACGACTACTAATGGAGAGACCCATTTTCTATCTGATACGGAATATATTAAATTCACATCGAATAGTTTTTGTAGTTCAGCTTTAACAATATCTTTAAGGTGAGGGTTTAACCTCCGTTGAGGTTGTCGAATGGGCCTGCCATGTTTCTCTATATAGATGTGGTGCATGCATAATTGGGGATCAATACCTTTCATGTCTTGGTAATCCCATGTGAAAGGCTCTTTGTATTTTCTCAGAAGTTGAACAAGCCTCTGCTCCTGGTCAGCAGTCTGGTTTCTGTTGATATTTAAGGTTTTCTCTGGCTCAATTTCCATGGTTTTACTATTATAAATAGAAGTTGTTGGTATTAACTAGTCATTAATATCTTTTAGGGGATCTTCTTCTATTTGGTTATCCAAGGCTACTTCGATCATGTGACATTTTGGATGGGATACGGCATCTGGTTGGTTAATGTAAGTGTTAATGATGTAATCTTTTGTCTGATCCTTGAATTAGAGAGCATCTTCGACAATTAGTGGTGATCTAATGTTTTCATTTAGATATGATACAAGTTGTTTTATAGTTTTTATTATTATTGTTAATCTTGGTTGAGCTGAAGGATATAAGGCTAAATTCTTCACATTACTTCCTCTTGCTATAGTCATGCTGCCTATTCAATAGCTTATGTAAGCATCTCCTGTTGCTAGCCAAGTTCTACCTAGAATCAGGGGATGTCCATCTAGCTGGTTTCTAGGATTGATGATTAGAAAATCTGTTAGGTATTCCCAAGAATCTACAGACACCAATACATCTTGTAATGTGCCTTCTGGTTTGACTACCATTGATCAGCCCATTCCAACAAGGTCGTGGTTGGGTCCAAGGATGTAATGCCAAGTTTTTGACAAGTTTTTGTTGTGAGAATATTGATTGTTGCTCCTAGGTCGACTAATGCATTGGGGAAGGAGAATCAATTTATTTGCACCGTGACTATAGGGTTTCCTGGGTCCTCATATTTTACAGGTGTTTCTCTCCCTAATAATAAATCAGATAAACTACCGACTACATGCACACTTGGGGTTTTTTTTATTTTCCTCTTTGCCTTTTTCGTACAGAATTCCTCAATAGTTTTTGCATAAATTGGAATGTCATGAATGGACTGGAGGAGAGGTATTTTTACACACAAATTTTTCAATTCTCCTAGAAGATCAAAATCAGGATGTTCAATTGGGCAAGGTATGATTAATCTCTCTGGAAATGGTGGAGAAGAGGTGATCGTTTGATCGTGAGTTTTCTATTTAACCATGTTCTCCACTTGTGGTGCTTGTTCTACAGGTAATGAATCTTCAATTTGTGTATTTTCATCCCCCTCTAACTCTATTATCCAACCAGACCTTAATTGAAGATCATTACACTCCCTCAACTCAGTTTCTGGCTCTAGTGCCTCAATAATTTGCACAGATTTGACTGGTCTATTGTTGGGGTTTGAGTTGGGTTGGCATGGTAGTTGTGGTCGTAGGTTGGTCTGAGGATTCTGTTGCAATGTGTAGGGTACTGGAAGTGTAGGTTGAGGTAAGGGAATTGTTCCTGCTGGCTGGTTTGTAGGTCTTTTCTAGCTTGAATGTGAGTTCTGGTTTTGTGAAGTGGAGGGTGACCATTGAGATTGATATGCATTATTCTGCCGGAATGGTGGGAAGTAAGAGGCATTTGGCCAATTGTTATTTTGATTTGATTGGTTGGGCCAAGGTGGCATAGAGAATGGTTTTTGTGACCAATTGGAAAAAGGTGGTTGGTTCTACCACATAGCTCCTGGGTATTGTTGTGAATTATATTGCGAGGGTTGAAAGAAAGAAGACGGATTAGTAGGCGTGCCTGTTTGTCATGTTTGCCATTAGCGACGTTGATTCAGCAAGTAGATTGGTTATGTTTCTTCCTCTACCTCCTTATAGACTGTGTCTAACCCTAGGAGTGATGGGTAGCTTTCTGTGGCATGATCTTTAGTACATATGGCACAATATTGTACCATATTCATCGAGCACTCTTTGTGACTATGCTTATTCCTGCATCTAGGAAAAAATATCACCAAGTTTTGTTTTGCTTCAACCTACTTCTGCTTGGCTTGCATGATGTCTAATTGCGTCATCAAAGTTCCCAAGATATCTATTTTGAAATCCTCTAGTAGGTTTCCAATTTTTGCATGAGTTATTCTCCCACAAGAAATTTTGTTGTCACTGGTGGTCACGTCACGTTCTGTTGGTTTCAATCTCGTACTGCCTCTTGAACCCCTGATACACAATTTAATAATAACAGCAAAGTCTTCTTGATACATATCTCCTTTACCCATAATATTTAATGTATCTATCCATTGTTCTTTCATCCCTTTAATCAATGTATTTTTAGCACATTATCAGGCAAAGGCATAGTTGCATAGGGAGACCGCTAGAGGTTATATTGAAAACGTTCCACATATTCTTCTAATGTTTCACTGGGTCTTCCTACCATTTGGAATATTTCGTCTTTCAATTCCCTAGATCTGCAATAGTCTTGATATTTTTTAAGGAAATTGGTTTTCATTTGATCCCAATCATTTTTTTGCCCCCACCTATCCCATAAACAAATGTAGGGATGCTCCTTTTAATGTAGAGGGAAATAGCTTTAGTTTTTGGGGGTCGGTGGTATAATCATAGCCTTGACATAATACATCAAATTCAAACAGAAATGCATCTGGATCCTCTGATGTCAGTCCATGAAAGATGGGAATATTTTGGAGAGGGTTAGCTTTCATGGGTGCAATGATAGTTGTGTCAACGATGGGATACTACAAGGTAGAGGTCTAGGGTGCTTGTGGGTTGTTGGCCATTTGATCAAATATATGCCAGTACCCTTCCGGATCTCTAGAGAGTTATTCCTACGATGATTAGAAGGGGTGGGAATTATCTTAACATCACTCCCTCAGTCTGGGATACTGGGTGTTCCTTGTTGAATTACTACCTAAGGGGATCTGGGCTCCTCTATTTCCCCTGTTTCTCCTCCTCCTTCATGAATGTTACAAGAATTCCCTTCTTGTGAGGAAATTAGGTATGAATTTTAAATTTCTTGAAAACTCTGCTCAATCCCTACTATTTTGTTGTGGACCTCAGCGTAGGCTACAGATGGTGAGCCTGTGGTCCTAAAGGAGATAGTAGGTTGTTTGTAGGCAACGTTTTGAGGACCTATTGATGGCTGAGATTCGAATTTCTTTAAGATGTCTTCTATGAAAGCTGATTGTCCAAGGGTCACTGATTCCTTAGATCTGTTGGGTTTGGGTAGTGGAATTGGATTTTTTCTAGGTTTTTTCTTCTTAGTCATTCATATAAACAATTCAAATGTTTATCTCTACCCTAAGTTCCTAACAATTCGGCTAGAAGGCAGGTAGCGGAGAAGGCATTTTGCGTGCTTTGTATGCAAGTTCTTACCTTTCGTTTTTAATACCTAGTTCTCTCTCAACAAACAAGCATCAAATACCTACTTCAGTTTTCTGTAATTGTACTGAAAAGTAGATGAAGGACAAAGCACTTTACTTACTCGTTACGTAGGTTCTTACCTTATGTTTTCAATACCTAATTATTCTTCAATAGCAATCATTAGATGTACATTACTCTTTAGAAATGGCTACACTCGCCCCGGCAATGACAACAAAATTTTGGTGGATAAAAGGTGCCTTTTAAAACTCCTAATTATCCTCACATAAATTATTAATCCTGGCAAGTCTTCTTATTTCAGGAGTGTACACAGTATGTGGCTACTATTTAACTCAGTGAGTAACGTTTCCTAAATTGCAGTATAGATGTTTTAAATACAAGAGTAAATGGATGCATCTAGTAAATTCCAATTGCAATTAAAGAAAACTCAATCCTTTAACGAAATAAAATCTTACATTAATCAAAGTAATAGCAACATCAGTTGAGAGTACAATAGTGATAACTCATCCCTCTTTAACAGATTTAATCTAAATCAAACCCAATCTTCAATAAATAATCTAAACAACAAATGATATCAATCTGAGAGTTTCAACAATGATAGTTAATACTCTTTACAATTGATTATATCAAGTGGAATATTTATCTATGTAACCTGATCCGAAATCAAAGTAAACTGAATCAACAACAATACTACAAATTATATAAAGCAAAGAGATTTTCTCAACACGGCAAAATTATAAACATTGATGTAATAAAATCACAGAAAGAAAGAATACTATCAAACCATCACACTTGTGAAAAATGGAAATGTATGACACAAGAAAATCAGTTGAATCCACCAGAGGCTGGGCCCTTAGCAGCCAACGAACACTACTAAATTACTTCAGATAACGTGAGGGAACAACAACTTCACTTATATATTAATCATCAAACTGAAGGAGGATTACAATAGATTCATGTTCTTCTCGACAGCGAGAGTCTGTATTTGAAATTACAATTTCAATAATAACAGAGATCCCCCCCCCCCCTTTCCTTCTTACAAAACATCTCCTTTTATAATACGAAAGGGTAAAAAGATAAATGATAAACGTGATCCCTCGGGATCTCTCGATCCTGACGGATTCGTAACAGTTTTCCAACTTCAAACATCCTTTCCTTCTTCGCACTGATTCTTCTTATTTTCTTTGGCCTTAACTGCAACTGTCGCGTTCCTTCCTTAGCTTGCCTATTTTTTCTATTCCTTCATAGGGAACAACATTTGTCCCTTTTGTTGTTTTCCTGCATAAAGAAAGGTAATAATTATCTAAGTCGTAACTGCAGATAATTCCTTCATTTATCACCATAATTCCTTAATATATTAGCACATTAAGATATAGAAGATATAAGAATAAAGGAAAAGGATGATGAGGTTAATAGTAAATGCATACCTTTTGCATGACTCAATAGTCTCTATAGTAGTTCCATCCACACTAGCAGCATCTTTGGCACCTACAGTTCCACTTGCAACAACCTTTCCAGCAACAACAAAGTCTACATCAACAGTAGGTGCATCAGGAGAGAAAGCAATAGAGCTTGTCAAAGCCATGGAGGAGATGTCTATCTAGGCTACTGAAATGAACATGTTAAGAGAAAAGGTTGCAAGTTTGGAAACAGACTGCAGACTTACCCAACTGAAGTAGAAAGAAGAAACACAAAGGGCCCACATAATGGGTGAGAGAATCAAAATCCTAGAAAAGGATTTAACACTGGATAAACCACTTGGACAAACCAAAGAAATGTTGTGGGCCAATATCATTGACTCTATCAATGACATTTGGCCATCAATCCAAGTAATTTTTTAACAAACAGAGCTGGTAAAGATAGCTACAGAAGCTATCCAGAAAGTGAAGGAAGATTTGGAAAATAAGCGAGGGGATGCAAATAGACTCATCCACTTCCTCAACAGCAAGAACAGATATGAGCTCCAAGAGCTAAATATAGAAGATAGGACTATTGCCATTTTAGAAATAAGGAAATTTCTTTCTGAAAGGAACCTTATGCTTAATTTGGAAGGAAAGTGCCACAATATGCAGGTAGCCATTGATAGGTTCATGGCTAAATTCTAGATTTTGAGGGAGAAAGGTTTGCCCAGTCCTATGGCCATAGAAAATTGGCTAAGGAACAAGCCAGTTCTTCATCCATAAAAGCCCTACTAATAGGCAAAGCATTATATGACAACTTTGAAAACTTTTTTCTCCTTGAGCATGAGGTAAAACATTTGTTCATCACCAAGCTGAATTTTGCAAAGTATACTGAGGTTGATGAAATCTACAGAAGAATGGTGAATGTGAAATTACCAAATGCAAAATGGTGGGAGAAAATGACAAATTTACTATGATAAATTTACAGCAGAAATTTACTACACAGTAAAAAAGAAGGCAACTAGGTAAAAAAAATGAAAACATGGCAACAGGGTCAAAGAGTATCAGAGGTAAAGAGTATCAGTTGAAAGATGAAAGTAAAGAAGACGCCAACGTGAAACTCCACAACTGCAAGCTAGATTAAAAGGCTAACATTTCAACAATAAAGGCTAGCACAACCATAACAAAAGGGACATCATGAAGCAATTCACTAGCTGTCTCTATCTTCTTGCAAGAAGATATTTGTACTTCCTTGATTAAATCTAGAGTTATTTTAAGATATTTTACAATACGTTTTTGTATAAATACTTCACAATTCGAAGTATGTAGTGTGGATTCTTAGACATTTCTATAGTTTTCTTGATCAAAGACTGTAAGCTATTGTATCTCTCTTAGACCAACAAGCAAGATTGTTGAATAAAGCAAAGACATTTCACTGGAGTCATGTGTAGTGTGAAATACATAGAAGTATCTTCTTTGTGTTGTCATTTTTCTTTAAAAGTTTTTCCATAATCTTAAATGTATCTGAAATATAAATTCTTTAATATGGAATGCTATCTCAAAACTTGCTTCACTGCACTTTGTTTTTACTATTAGGAATTTTGTATGTTTTCTTCTAAAATTATCTAAGTTAAGGAATTCTTGATTGCTCCTTAGTTCAGGTAGCTTCCCTCTAGCCTATAGTAAAGGATTCTTAACTGCCCTTTGCTCATGATCATCCTATGTTCCTCCTTTTAGTCCTGGTTTTAGGATTCTTAAGTGCCATCTCACCCTGGTTAAGATCATTTCACCCGTTCAGCCTGAAAACCTGTGTTTCACCCTGCTAGCTTGCCCATTGAACACTCCCTTTATTGATTTAATCTTAGTTCTGCTGCCCTTCTTTGACTCCATAGCCTAATAGCTGGAGACACCATTCTATCCATCTGTTTAAGGATTACACCATCCAACTTCCAATAGAAATCCAAAACCCCCCTGAACTTTAAGAACTAGCCTAAAATCTCAACAAACAAAGCTAAAACATATAGAGAGAGCCCTCTCTGAGTCATAGGTTGGCTAGGGCCTATACTTAAGAGATTGGTTTGTAGTTACCTCGATATTTTCCTTCTTCTGATAACTTCTAGGGAAAATTCTGAGTGATAACATATGGCACTTTATGGACATCATTCACCATCCATGACATCATATTTAAGAGAAAATTCTAAGGTTTAAGCAGTGGAAGATCACATCGAGCATCAACAAAAAGTTCTCCAACTCTTAAAGGATAACCTCACTTTTCCGCAAGATCGAATGAAACAACAGGCATATCAGCATTATAGCGAAAGACGTTTTGATGTAGGGGACTGATTATTTTTATGGCTACAACCGTACAAACATATGTTCCTCAAGCAAGCTAACAATGATAATAAATTATCACCAAAGTACTATGGTCCTTACAAGGTGTTAGAAAATATTTGTGTTATGCCAGAAAAATTGGAGCTTCCTACATCTTCTTGAGTGCACTTAGTTTTCCATGTTTCATGCTTAAAGAAGGTTATAGGTGACAAGCTCATAGTTCAAATAATATTGCCAGAACTTGACGAGGAAGTAAAAATCATATTGGAACTTGAAGCAGAGATGGAAACAAGAACTTGAGAACTACGAAATTGATCTATTTCAGAGTATCTCATCAAGTGGAAGAACTTACCTATTGAAGGTTGCACATGGGAAGATGATAATTTTATACAGAAGCATCCATAACTACTCAAGCATTGAGGTCAACACTTTTTTGAAGGAGAGGAGCATGTTAGGTCCCTCTAATACTAGTGTAGCCCCTTATTGTTATTGTTAGTGTAGCCCCCTTATTCTTATTGTTGTTCCCATGTAGTCCCCATATTATTGTTATTGTGCCTGATAGATGCCTACTATTTTTATTGTTGTTCCCATATATTATTATTGTTATGTAGGCTCTGGTTATATTGTGACCACTTAGACTCCTATATATAGAAATGAGTTTTAGTCATTTGAATCATCCAACAATTTTTCATTTACGTAATGTAAAGTAGGTTTCCACCTCAAAGAGGATAATTTTTAAGTCGTTGATCTATCTATTTGTGAGTTGGTTGCATAACAGTAAATAACATGTTAACATCCTTCTGCATTTTAAAAATCCATTTCCAAGTTATTGGATCAGGGGAATTTTGCATCATCTTGAATGTATATGGGCTAAACACCCCAAATGACAAGGCCTTGTTTCTTACCTCTATTCTAAAGACTAGTAGGTTTGTCTCTCCATTGCCATGCATAATTGCAGGTGACTTGAACCCAATCAAGTCACTGGGAGAAAAATGAGGGGGCATAAGAAGGTTGGAGGAAAATATTTCTTTGTTCTAGGACAACATTAATGTGATGCAACTCATGAAAATAACCACTAAAAATGGAGTGCATACATTGAATAATAGATGTAGGGGAGAACAATAGGAAGCCTATAAACTTGATCATTTATTTATCTCTAAAAATATTTTGAAATGGGATCTATTCATGTGGGTGTTGATCCTCTGAAGCCATGGGTCAAATAATTAGTCTATCTATCTTCAAATTGATTTAAAAACTAGACCTCGGAACCAATCCTTTAGGTTTTAATGGCTCTGGACTCACCATCTATATTTTCAAATCAGTATTCAATAACATTCGAGGAAATAAATGGCATGGAGGGATTAGTTATGTTTATCCTCAATAAGAAACTGAAACATATCAAATGGAGGCTAAAATGTTGGAACAAGGAACTATTGAGGGATATGCTTGAGGAGAAAACAAACATGGAACAAAAAATGGTAGATACACAATAGGAGGAAATTTTGGAAGGTAGATCTGACTCCATTAACAAAGTAGAGGCATACACATTAAGTGAATTAGAATAATGAATGAAACAATAAGATATCCTCTTGAAAAAGAATTCAAGGATCCAATGGTTGACCTAGGGGGAAATAAAAATAACCTTTTGCCACAAGTAAATGCTACAACACTGCCATAAAAATATAATAGCATCGTTATTGAATGTTGATGAATAGGCTCAAGATCCATGACGAAATCACTAAGGAATTAATTTGTTTCATTTATGACATCCTATTAGAACCTCCTATGGACAAAACTAGGAAAATTCAACATATAACCAATAATTTCCAAATTCGCTAGCCAATAATCACAGAAGACACAGAGCAAGTTGTGGAAGAATCGATGCTATCTTGCAAAATATTCATCGATCTATATGATACTTTCCTCACTTTGATCCCTAAAAAGGAGAAAGCAGAATGCCCTAGTTACTTTAGACCCATTTCCTTCTACAATGTAATATATAAAATTTCAACTAAGATAATAGCCAATATGTTAAAACCTCTTCTCACTATAATCAAATCTTCAAACCAGATAGGTTTTTTGGAGGGGCAACAAATTCTTGATGTTATGGTGGTAGCACACAAAGAAATTCATTTCCTGAGAATCACAAAGAACCTAAGAATGTTAATTAAATTAGAATTGTCAAAGGCTTATGAAAAGTTGAGCTAGCACTTCCTCTACTGCATTCTATAAGATTTTGGGGTTTATAACAATGGATTGATTGGATATATAACCTTATATTCTCATTCTCATTTTCAATCTTAGTCAATGGATCACTCTCATTGCTTTTCTACCTATCCCAAGGAATATGATAAGGGGATCCTCTATCTACTTCTGTATTCATATTAGCAATTAAACAGTGGGGAAGAGTGTTTAAAACAACCATAGAAGTGAAAAAAATGAGGGGAATGCAAAAAATAATACTCCTCCTTCCCACCAATACTTTGCCAATGATATGATGGTACTTTCCATTCAAACAACTCAAGAGGCTCTAGTGATTAACGTGGTTCTAGACTCTTTCTCTTTAGCCTCAAGTATGGACATAAATAAGAATAAATCTCAAATTTCCTTTTTTAATACTTTTGTGGTTGTATAGCACTTTGTAGCTTGCATCCCAGGATTCCAAGTCAACGGGGTACCTTCTATATACCATGGGGCTGTAGTGGTGGAAAGCTCTCTCAAATGGAATCCTTTGGAGGGACTACTCTCCAAATTCCAAAGAAAACTAACCAATTGGACATTCAGATCCCTTAACATAGTAGGAATATTGGTGTTCTTAAAAGCAGTCCTTCAAGATGTATTGATATACTTATGTTCTATAATGATGGCACTAGATTTAATCCTTCAAGAAATTAGGAGAATATAATTATATTTTATTGGGGGAGGGGCTACTATGGAAAATAAATGGTCATTATTAGCTTGGGAAAAATTAGGTAAACCGAAGATCAAGGAATGGTTGGGTCTATATGATCCTACCTTCATGTCCTTTGTTCTTGGAGCAATATTTGCATGGCATTTCCTACAAGGAGGTGGTGATCTCTGGAAAATGATATGGAAACATATGTACACCCCTCATATCACTTACCAATATTTAATTTGTGAAGTTATTAATATCACATGCTCATCATTTTGGACATTAGCAAAAAAAGGGATGAATCTAATACAAAAACTTGTTTATGTGAAGTAAAAAGTGGTTCCATGGGTATGTTTTAGGAATATTCTTAGTAGTAGCTTTTAAAAATTGGAAGGAAAAAATTACTTGTAAAGAATAAGAGATCATGTGATAGATCGAGGAAGAATAAGAGTATCTAACTATTAGATAGAGTGGGGTCAACATCAAATGAGGAGATTTTGCATAAGCTTCAAAATAGATGTATTCTACTGTCAGAAAAAGTAGGAAGTCTATGGGGATATTAAATGAAAGGAAAATTCTATACCAAGAAATCCTATCACCTTAAGATTGGTTACCAATATCTACAAGTAGAAGAGATATGGACAAATATATGGAGAAAAAATGTTTGGCCCAAAAGCTTAATATTCCTGTGGCTCTTGTTCTAGAAAAAACCGCTAACTTGGGAAAATATTCAAAATATCAATTATTAAGGTTCCTCCAAGTGTGCCCTTTGTCTCCATTTTGAAAATTTATAACATTTTTTCAACAAATATACTTTCTGTACATGATTATGGCCTTGCTTAGAGGAGTACTTCAAAAAATTGGATCATGATCAAACAAACATTCTCAAAATGTTGGCTAATTGGAGATCCCAGGCCTTCTTAAATCCTGTGTTAAACAACGGTTGGGCTATGGTGTTAGGATCTATTCTACGGGGCATATGAAAAGAGACTTGGAATAAGAGAATATTCAATGACACTTCCCTTCATGCAGATCACATCTACAACTTGGTATATGGTAAGATCAAGGAATCCATCCTTTCCCTACCATGGTGTAACTAGGACCGACAAGTATCGAGTGAGGTGAGGATACTATCATATAATTTTTCCTCTCACCCTCTAGTTTGAAATATTCTTCACCTCCTATGACTCCTTTCTCAAGACTGATGATATTGTCCCCCCTCCAAGCTCTTCCATTAAATTGAAATTTGATGTGGCATAGAAAGGAATTGAAATTGAAATCTATGACTTTTGGTTTTAGAGTTATTTTCACAGGCTATTCAAGTAGACTGCTTTATATTTTTTGAGGATTGTTGGGGTTGAGCACAAATAATGTAGTGGAATTGATCATACTCACTATAGTTTTAGAGTGTTCTTGTGCTCAAGGTTACACTAAGTTAGTCACTTGCATGGGATTCTTAGATTATTATCGGCATGTTGAAGAAGATGAAAAATGGAACTCAGTTACATAAGGTTTGTACTAGTTGGTGCATGGAGGTGGTTGGGGTGGATATTGGTGGCCACCTATCTATTCCATAGACCTTGAATTAGTTTCATATGTTTCCTTGTTTGTTTCATCATTTATTATTTTCAATAGTTTTTTTGAGTCCTTAACTTCTAGAGTAGCTTTGACCGCCTAAACGAATTTTTTTGAGGTTCGCAATATGCCTATAGCCATGGAAAAGGGCTTACTTCAAATACTATAGCATGCTAATAGACCTTTCCAACAAGGTATCTTACATGCCAAACAAAGATAATATGACCAAATTACGACCCCAAGAAGTTGGTTGCCCAATTAACCCCAATGGGGCCCACAAACTCTTGGCGTTGCATCTACTAGGGTTATGGTTTTGGACATTGTTTAGGATTTTCCCTTGTTGTTTAATAATAAATAGGCCCTTCAGCCTCATTGTAACATATTTCAGAGGCATGTAGTTGCCACATCTCTTGTCAAAGATAAGCTACCATTGCCTGAGTTGATTTATTTCCATTCTATTTGTAGGCATATTTTAATATTATGATATTAATGAAATGAAGTGTTATTTGTACTGCATCTCTATATTTTATGGTTATATATGTAATTTGTTGCATTCTTCTTTAAGTTTGGGTCAGTGGTATAAGAGAGGTCTGCTCTTTCTCTGTTTTTCTTTGCATGTCCCCAACGAGGTCAGGATATAAGGAGTTAGGGTTCGATTTAGTTGAACCTTTTTAAGACCAGGCTCACAAACCCTGACGACCTCCAATGGTGGAAGAAAAATAAAGATGAGGGGGCACGAGGTCCTATGAAAATATTTCTCAAAGAATCCCGTGAGCAAATTGGGAACACGATGATGGATAACGTTTCCCATATCCTTCGACAACTACCCACAGTTGACGCAAGTTCATCTAGCAACCACTTTGGAGGTGCCACTCCTTTAAAGGTACAAGTTAACTTTTATATTCCCATATTTGAGGGCCAGATAGATGCAGAAGATGTAGATAAATGGTTGAATCTGTTGGAAGGGTATTTTTTAGTTCATGAATTTTCTAATCACGAAAATATTACTTTTTCACTTTTCAAAGCCACCCCAAACATCAAGGACTAGTGGGAAGCCTACTGTGAATAAAAAGACGAGAGGGAATCCTCACTATTTTCAGTTGCACCCACTTGGGATTTTTTCTGAGACACCATCAAGGAACAATATTACCCTATCGAGAGTTATGAAGATAAATACATAAAGTGGACCATGCTATGGCAGGGAAGGGACCAAGATGTGTCGGAGTTCACAAATGTTTTCCATACCCTCCACAAAAAATTGGGTATTAAGGATTCTGAGTGGAATTTTGTACTCAAGTAGTGCAACTGCCTACACAAGTACATCCAGGATGAGATGGAGTTCCTGGAAATCTCCTCGCTCGACACAACATACCAATACATTGTCAAGATTAACCAAAAATTTAAACAGAAGAAGTGAGAGTTTGGATCTATGAATATGAAGCCAGGAAAATGCGCCCCCAAACCACATAGAAAAGGCCAAAGACAAGGCGGGGCGACCCGGGACAACCTACTAAAGGTGCAAGCAAAGAAAAAAACCCTGAAGACAAAGAAGGAAATGAGAAAATGGTGTGAGTTCCATAAGAGCTCCAATCAGAGTAGAAGTGAGTTTTGGGCCTAGTCACTGGTGGTTGAGTTGAAGGCTTCTGAATCAGACACACATTCCAAATCTGAGTCAGAACCTGAAAAGGGGAATGACAAAGGGAAATAAATTATTGATGTGGAGCCCAGTATGACCATGGCCACCACCAAGATCCAGAAGAATGAGCCTAAATATTGAGGGGAGGGGGAATGCCTCTTCCACTCACAGATGTGGGTGAAGGGTTCTCCACTTCAGTTCATTATCGAGAATACGAGCCAAAAGAACCTCATTTCAGTACAGTTCATGAAGCATCTGCGCCTACCGATGACAACATATTAGAAACCGTACCCATCGAGTGGCTTCATCAAGGATGATATCTCCATATCAGATAGTAGTGCCACCTTCCGTACAACATCAAGCCCTTCACAGATCAGGTACTGTGTGATGTTTCACCTCTTGAATTTTGGTGATGTATTATTAGAAAAATTGTACTTGTCGAAATGACATGTTGTATATGAGTCTAAACCTCACTTTGTGATTATTACTTTGGGAAATACGTTTTACAAGATACTAGAGGTAGCTCCACCTACTGCCATCTCTCTGATCACTGCAAAGCAACGCAATTAGATCATTTCCTAGACCAGGAAATTTGTTCTCCTTATGGTTCATCCTCAAGGAAAGAAGAAGTTTGTGGCCATGGCTTCTAAATAGGGCTCCTCTGCACAATAGCAGCGGATGGACAAGGTCATGGAGGAGTTCAGGGACATTTTTGCCTCACCTATAGGGGTACCTCTGCATTATCAGTTCAAGCACTCCAATTATCTTACCCCGAGAGTACCACTACCCAATGAACCAATCTATTGATGCTCTATTCTAGAGAACGATGAGATCAAGAGGTAGATTTAGTAGATTTTGTAGAAAGGGAACATCAGACCCAACTCACCACCATGTGGGAGCCCAATTGTATTAGTGCAGAAGGACTGGACTTGGAGACTCTATATCTACTATCGAGTGTTGAACAAGATCAATGTCGAGAATAAGAACCAAATCCAAGAGATTGATGACCTTCTAGACTACTCAAACGGGGCAAATATTTCATCAATATTGACTTAAAGTTTGGTTATCACCAAGTGCCTATCAAACCTCCCATGTGTGGAAAACTACCTTCAAAACCAAGGAGGGCCTTTTTGAATCTTGGTCATGCCTTTTAGGTTTGCAAATGCTCCCAAAACCTTCATGATATTGATCGTTGACATGTTACAACCCTTCACCAATGCATTCTTGGGATTTTATTTAGATGACATCTTCATCTTTAGCCAGAGTTGGGAAGATAACATCCACCATATTCGATAGGTCCTTCAAACCCTACGCCAACACAATCTATGTGCCAATTTGGAGAAAATCACTTTTGGCATGACTCAGGTTTAATATTTTGTGTACATCATTGATGAAAAGGGTGTACATGTGGACCTAGCCATGATACAAGTCATTCGGGATTGGCCAGCCTCAACCACTCTAACAGAGCTCCACAAATTTCTATGTCTTGCCAATTTCTATTGCAGGTTCATGTTGGGGTTCTCTCATATCATTTGGCATTTAAGGTAAGTCACCAAGGGCAAAGCAAAAGAAATTTTCTTTTGGTTTGGAACCCAACATAAGGCATTTGTCGAGTTGCAGCATCGTCTCTGCTCTCCACCAAAGCTCACATTACCAGACCTACATCAACCATTTGAGATTAAGGCAAACACCTCTAACTATGATATTGGTGTAGTTCTTACTCAGCAGGGGCATCCAGTGGCTTATCATAGTGAGACACTTTTAGACATAGTCTGCAAGTATCCCACTTATGAAAAACAAATGTATTCCATTGTGCATGCCTGTTGTCAATGGAAGCATTACATTATGCGGAAGGAAATGGTCATCCACATAGACCAATGACCCTTGGAGTTCATACAAACACAAGGGAAGTTGTAGAATGATCGCCATCAGAAATGGTCCACATACCTGCAACAATTCCATTTGAAAATTAAGTACAAGAAGGGCAACACAAATAATGTTGCAGATTGCCTTAGCTGACCACCAGTAATAGCACTAATCATTGTGCTCGACTCTCTAGGCATGAGACTTCGAGGTGGCCACATCTTTAGAAGAGCAATCCAGAATTCAATAGCACATACCAAACACTCCTAGAAGGTAAGCCAGTTCCAAATTTTCACCTCCAGGATGCACTGTTATGCCACCTAGGACACATATGAGTTCCTTCAAGTGAGTGTGCCAAGTTTATTTTGGAGGCGCACTACAGTCGAGTCATTGGACATTTCAGGGTAGAGAAAACAATGGCAATAATACACAAGTATTTTTACTGGCCAAACCAACCATCAAGAATCAAGGCCTATATATGCCTCTTCCTACTCCTAGTCCGCCTTGGGAATCCATTGCTATGGATTATATGTCAGGCCTTCCTTCTTCTAAGCATGGCAAGAACTGCGTTTTCGTGCTTGTCGACAAACTCTCTAAGGTGTCCATTATGGTGCCCTACAAGAAGAGTATCACATGAGAGGCCACTACTAAATTATTCTTTGAGTGAGTGTGGGTACACTTCGAGATCCCATAGTCCATTGTCTCAGATCATGGCAGCAGATTCCTGAGTGCATTTTGGTCAAGTCTCTAGGCGATGCTAGATACCAAAATTACTAAGTCCACAACTTTCCATCCCCAAACTGATGGTCAAACAAAGGTCGTAAATAGGATGATCATACACATTCTGCACATGTACAACTCAAAGAATCCATGCACATGGGATGAAAGCCTCCCCTATATCTAGAAAAACTACAACAGATCTCTCGATGTCTCAATGGGCCACAACTGCTTTTAGGTAGGGTTGGGATATCAACCATTATGTTGCATTGATGTGGCCATACCATTTGCTAATACTCAAGTAGATTCAAATCACGTCGTGTCCAAAGCTGACAAGGCTAACAACGTCAGTGAGAGTATTTAACACATCTGTTAGTAGTTCCATGATATATTGGACAGAGCCAATGATAAGTACAAGTAGTGCTATGATCAACATCGGGTTTTGCACAAGTTCCAGGTGGGCAACAAATTTTGGCTACATTTGCAGTAGGAGTGCCTCACTATACCCCACCGCACGCTTCTCCCACTCCATTATGGGCCATACACCATCACCAAGGCTATGGGGGACAATCCATTTGAGCTCCACATTCGACCGTTCCTTGGTTTGCTCGTAGTGTTCAATGTAGACCACCTTTGGCAATACTTTCCACCATTGCTAGACACATCCAACATTTTAGAACAACTCACACCAACAGAGTTGAACTCGGACTATAGGGAACGTGCCATAACTGATCATATCATGGATACATAGATGAATAGCACTCACCAATATAGGATCTAGCTATATTGAGTTGCCAACGCAGGCCAACTCCTTCACCAGGGCAAGTGGTTCACGAGGGACCAGGTTCAACAGAAATTTCCTCACCTCATGGAGGCTCTACACACAATGGGGACCATTGCTTCCTAAGGAGGGAGGATTGATCCAGGTGGATATTGGTGTCCCCCCACCTATTCCACCTAGACCACCAGTCAGTTTCATCTGTTTCCTTATTTATTTCAGCATTTTCTAGTTTTTTGTAGTTTTTTAAGTCTTGAACTTCTGAAGCGGTTTCGACCCCCTAAACGAGATTTTTTTGAGGTCCACAATAGGCCCAAAAATATAGTTAGGTGCCTACCGTAAATACTATAGTACTTGGAGAAATGTTTCCAATATGGTATCATATGTGCCAAACAAAGATAATATGATAAATTTATGACCCTAGGAAGTTGGTTGCCCATCTAACACCAACGAGGCCCACAAACTCTTGGTCTTCCATCTCCTGGGCTTAAGGTTTTGGTTGTCTAGGGTTTCCCTTGTTTTTCAATAATAAATAGGCCCTTGAGCCTCATTGTAACATAGTTCAGAGGCATGTAGCTACCACATATCTTCTCAGAGATAAGCTATCATTGCCTGAGCTAGTTTATTTCCATTTTGTTTGTAAGCGTATTTTAGTATTCTGATATTAATGAAATGAAGTGTTATTTCTATTGCCTGTTTGTATTTATGGTTATATCTATAATTTGTTGTGTTCCTATTTATGTTCATATGCCATTATATCAGAAACTGTTTCTCATATCGCTAATATTCATGTTCTCATTCTCCTTCATGTTTGTAGGCCGGGCAACGAAATTTCTATTCTATTGGAAAATCATGGATGCGAAGAGAGCTATTCTTCCCTCTCAACATCTTGGAATGACATGTCTTAATCTTTGTTGAAAACAAAATGTTGCGTGTTAGCAGAGAAGGATGATTTAGCCCTAGATAGGGTGACATTTGAGGTAAATTGGTGACGGAGGGGGGCAATATTTAACACTTCCCTACTTGACTAAAGAGCATGGGGATGTGGTATTCCATCTATAAGAAGGTTTAAACACAACCACATCTCACATATTATAGCATTAATGCAACATAAAGTGACTGGATATGGAGGATAGTAGAAGATATGGTATGCACATGAATCAATCTTCAATAAGGAAAATCATGCAAAAAATATTGATTTTATCTTCCTTACCCCACTCTCCATGGTCCTTCACATGCATTGCCAAGCTATTGGAAGGATAGTTAAAGAGTTTATATGAATATGGATAGAGGCAGGGAAGGTGGAAAGTGATATCCATCTGTGTGAATAGCCATGGATTCGTATCAAGATGATGCTAGTATTTTCTCGAAAGGAGCACAAATGGCAGACTCTTCACTAAGAAGTTTTGGATTTCACTATGATTTCTTGGGAGGAGCTCTAGTGGAAGGATAATTTTAAATTTCCCTCAGTATTGCTTTATAGTGATTTTTAGTTTCATAGATGAAATTGGCATAATAATCTACATAAATTAACAAAGGGAGAATTGTGGTCCTGACATAGACATTTAATTGGTATACAACTGTCAATGGTTCGCATTGTAAATGATTTAGTAAGGTTGTAATCATACACCATTTTCTATCCCTACATAAATAGTTTTTATTTGCATAAGGTTGAAAGAGAATTGATTGTCCTAGCCCTATTAAACGAGGAAGTCTAATGTTTACTTGTCAACTCCTGCTACCATCTTATCGACAAGATGTTAGGGACAACCTCCTCTCTCTATGGTGAAACGAGTCGATTTCTATAGTTATAATTTTGTTCTTCCCCTTGGTTATGTTTGTGTCTTATTTTAGTTGAATATTGATAATCCTGGTAGTGAATCTTCTGTGCGAGGAAAATATGTTGGATTATTATGTTTTTTATTTGTGTAAGGAACTAGATATATAGGTTATTGTGTAGACCTTCCAGCAAAATTTGATGTATCATTGGGGTTTCTTAATTATGTTGTACATTGCTTAGTGTTGTGTATGTTGGATGTCGGAACCCATGTTTTGAAACTAACATATCTTTGGCACAAATAAATAAATCAACAAATGAAAAGTTCTCTCATCTATAGAATATAGATCTTTATATGGAGTTTTGATGACCATCAAAATCCGCTCAATGCTAGTGGGCATTTATATTGTCTCATAAGATGCTCTAATTAGAAGTGTGCACAACTGGGTTTTTCATACTTAAATTAAGGAAAGTTTGAAGCACATGCACTATTTTTGTAGATGGAAGAGCATGGTTGGAAATTACAAGGTGGAACTTTCTGTACAAAACATGACATAATTTGAGTTTTTTCAAGAGGAAGTTGCATAATTGGAAGCCTACACCATACATAGATCTTCCTATGTCTCAATAGTATTGGGATAAGCTCAACTTAGCCAATGTTTCGTCAACAAGCCAAAGTTTGAAACAGGGTAACATATTGTTAGGAGAGGACACAAAGGGGACAATATTGTAGGCACCCGTGTTTGCAAAAACTCACTAGACACTGCAATGAGTTGACTTCTAATCTAATTCAAAATAAATTTCTAGACATGATAGTGAGGTTTTGTCTCACATATTCTCACACTCTAAAAATCAAGGAATGGTTGAATGGGTCAACTAGATTCCTAATACAAGGCACACCATAGAGCACTTCAACCAATATATATATAGACCATATATTTATATTAGAAGATAAATTGTATTATGGGGCACACTCTAATTGAAATAGAATTGAGTACAAGGCTGATTTCCTCCATTCCGTGGATGTTATAGCTCCAAATCTCACTCTTGTCGTTTGTGATGTTGCACTCATGGCCTAAGGCAACCCCTCCTTCCAGACCTGGTGACAAATTTAAAAAACAGTGTTTTATTCCCTATACGTGACATTGCCCTGAGCTAAAAATGTGTATACGCGGGTCTGTGTATACCCAACCCAAGTATATGTCTTAAAACACTTAAAAAAATATAAATATCCTTAATTTAGGGTGGAGATTACAGGTTTTACTTGTTAGTGCCCATGGCCCAACTGTTCCCAACGAATTCCCAACTAAAAAACTACTTTGGGAGAAGTATAAAAAGGCTTCAATGGGAAGGCCTAAGCGAGGAGAGAAGAGAGAGAAATATTATTATGCTGAGATTTCCCTGATCAGGTCTGAAGATCCTGGTGCCTCTTGCACTTCCCCCATTCTACAGGAAACCCTTGTTTCCTTATGTGTGTTGATGTTTTCATACGACTTGAGATATCATGCAGTAAGTCATGGAAGGAGTTTGTTAAAGGCTTGAGACTCGATGAATCTGGGAGACGGTTCCGCTTGGAGGCTGCGAAAGGATGAATCAGGTGAAACTATTCCTTTCTGTACTTTATTTGTCTATAATAAAAGAAACACAGGTCTTTGTTCCTGATATAGATCTTCTTCATGTTTATGATATTCATGTTATGATTCATATGTGAATGGTTGTTTAATTGCATAACTAACTACCTTTCCTTATAATATGAAGATGGTTTCTTTGTGATGTTTAGTCCATATACTGTTGTAATTTCTTGAATTGATTGTTTTACAAGTCAAAGGAGAAAAAAGAACTCCAAGAAGGGTTTGGACCCTCGAAGGCTCTTCTCAAATGTAGGACCTCAGGTACACCCCCTATTGTAGAGTTTTCTTGTAGTAGCATAATGGCTGTTTGGAATGTGTGTTTCTTTGTATAGATAACCTCTAGTCTGCTAGGGTATCCACCCAAGACCCTAGGGGAGTTTATCCCACAACAGAATTGGTGACTCCACTGGGGACAACACTATTGTTGTTCCTTGTTTGGGTGTATTTAAGCCAATCGGGGCTCAGCTGTCTGTTTACCTTCTATTGTTGTGTAGTCAGTGCCTGAATTGTGAGCTTTGATCAATTTTTTCCAGACTGTCTTTTGTTTTTCTTGGAAGCTTTTATATACATTGTTTTCTCTATTTATAGAGGCGTATATACGTATCTTTCCCTAAGTGAAACTGCGTATACGTTCCTTAAGCCTTGTCACGTATACATGCATCTGTGTGCAAACACAATCCTGCATATCTTTAATTTTCAAGATTTTTAAAATATTTTTGTTTCTGGAAGTTTGTATGTTGGTCTGATTCAGCTTGGGACAGTTACTGTTCTGTCACAGTCTTTAGTTTTACAGCAAGCATCTTGTTTCCAATTCTCTCTGATTGTGAAAAGGTTGGTCTTGCAAACGTCATTTGTTTTTGCTTAAGCACACGAGGTTTCCTGCAAGGAATCTTGGCTGCTCTGTGTCTTCAGGGCAGAAAGATTGATTTCAATCTTTGTGTTGAGTGTTGTTTTGGTGACTTTTTTGTTTGCATAACCCAACTTTATTTCTATGACCATCTGCTTTTCTTTCTTTCTGAAAGTCGTTGGTTCATGCTTTCTTGAAAGTTGTCTTTTCAATCTTTTGGTTTTCATTGCCAAGCTCATCTCACTGCGTGTTGATTGTTAAGAGCATTTCAAAGCACCTTTTTTTTTTGTTGAGTTCTAACTTGTTTTGTGTTGCAAACTCGCAAAGTGCTGCATTGCCTATTCTTCGGTCATCAAGTTTCAGTCTTGTTAGAGCATTTTTGAAAAGTCATTTTTGTGTTGCTTTTGAAGGAAACTTTTTGAAACTTTGTTTTTCTTTCTTGAACTTTGTTTTGATTGAGTTTTCTTTTTTCTTGAGTGGAAGTGCCTATTTGTTTGTCTTCATCTTGTTTTTAGTGCTTAGACGAAATAAGAAACAAAAACTTACATTCCATCTAAACATTCTAAGTGGCAAATCAAAAATCGATAAACAAGCAACTTTCATTTCTTGATTTAAGAGTAGTTTTGAATTTTGCATCGGCATGTACTTGTTGCATTAGGATTAGTTTGTGCATCTTTCTAGCATCTATAGTTTTGTTAAGCTTTTGTGATGTGAAGTTTGAAAAAAGAAAAAGTTGTAGCTTTATTTGAAGTTCCTCTGAACCCTATAGAAATTTCTTTTCATCGAAAACCGAAAACAAGTGCACTTGCATGTATTTTGGTTTTTATTAATTTCTTTTGCATCAAAACACCACTAGTTTCACTTCCGCTTATCCCGTGATTTAAATAATAGCCCATTAAAATCAAGTGCTAATTTAAGATATACTAGAACTTTTTATAATTGTCAAGTTAGACACACCAACAAGTTTTAGGATATTTTAGGGCCTTGAATTAGGTGAGTGGAGAGTTAACTCTCCAAGGCCATTTTAAACTGTCAAACATAACAGTCTAAATAGTGAGTGAAAATACAATAGCGTTAGGAAGACCAGGAAAGCTCTGGATCTGGGAGTTAAGCATGAGGGTCCATAAAGACAGGGAAGAGAGATACCCCCTCTCCTACTTGTTCGAACTTACCTCATGACTATTCTGCCTGGCTTCTAATATGAGTTGGTAACCTTAGTTTCTACTCTTAGGGATCTACACAGGTGGCTACGGAGGGGAATCCCGTGGCACCTGAGGTCGACGTTGTATCACTCTCAATGGTACTATTGGAGGGCACCCTTGTGAAGCTTGGGGGCTTGCACCGGCGCAAGCGGTTGTTAGGAGGTGAGCGTAACTTCCTCTGTTACCTTCTCTGATAGGACTGGGTCGTCATTATCCCAGACTATCTTCGGAAGGCCCCTTACTTCACTTTCTCGTATTTTGGTGTCCGGTCCTAATCACCCGAAGCAGAAATACTTGGAATTTGTTTGACTGGCTGATATCTTTAGGGAATTTATAGTGTGTGCTCTGTGCTCCTAGTCGGCCTAGCTTTCAATTTTTTGAGTCTTTAGTTAGATCTTAACAAGAAATTCAAAGTGGCTGATCGATCAACTAGATGGTCTCGAAGACTTTGTGTTCTTTCACCACCAAGTTTAAAGTGTTCACCTACAAGGTGCAGAGGTAATACTACCAGTGGGTCTCGTCCCGTGGCAGTTGTTCCATCTGGGATTGATCCTCCTCTCAGGGGCATTAGTGTTCAGGATAGACCTGGTACTTCTACAGAACAATATAGAAATACTTTAGTACTTTCTCGATTTCTCTTTTGGGAAGTAGATAACGTAGAGGTAGAAGAACTCTCAGAGTCGTTAGCGGCTCTGAATTCTCCCCTACCATCTAGTAATCCAGAAGTGTTACAATATGTTGGGCCTCCAACGCATCGACCGTCAAGTCCAGGTCACATTATGCACTTACCATCGATGACCACTACTGGAAGCATGGCTTCTACTACAAGTGCTACAACTATGCAAACTCCAATATCTGTATAAGGGGGAGGAACTATTTCCATCCCCTCTCCTTCTTTATTCAGGTCTTTTTCTAGCACATCTTTAGTTGGGTCTACCTCCATTCCTTCTACGAGTGGAAACTCCCAAAACAATGCTTTTAGTTTTGGAGGTCATAGATGCTAACCTAGACCATAATCTCCTCTTAGGAAGGAACTCAGTATACGAGATGGATGCCGTCATTTCGACTCTGTTTCATGTCATCTGCTTTCCTCATGAAGGGAAAATCGTTAAGGTTGATCAGTTGGATTATTGTCCAGTTGATCCTCAAGCAACTTCTGACTCTACTGTCCCCTTAGTGGATAAACCTCACCCGCCTACTGAGAATCTACAAGTTGGGATGTATTCCTCATTGATGGGTACCTTTGATTTTCCCTCTCCTATCGCTAGAATCAATGCCATTTTATCATCTAAGGCGTCCTCTCGAGAAGAGTTCTTCAGAACTCATTATTTTTCAGACCCTTGGACCTTGCCTTCACCTACGACCACATTAGCTGAAGGACAAGTTAATAGAATGGCATTCCCTATGTCTGTGGTTGAGCTTAGATGTCAGTATATCGTTAACTCTGCAAACCTCCATTCTACTCCTTTTTCCAAAGAGGAGCTAAATGATCATGTGGCCCCGGCTTAGGCCTTTGATTCCACCTCTACCTTGGACTACTTAGATACGGTTTTACCTTCTGAAGAAGCAATCCTCGAAGTGATGATGGGTGTAGATCGACCTTGGGAAGACTTACACCATCGTTCATATTTCCTTCCTCCATTGCAAGAAGTGGAATCTAGGTTCTCCAAGCTATTCACTAGTGATTTTTGTAAGATATCAAATCCTTTGGCTCCAGCACACTTTCGTGCTGAAGGTAATATGTCAGTGACCCTAAACATCTCTAGGGATCCTAACATGATTGAGAATCTCTTCATCGGAATTGAATGTTCCCTTGAATAAGTTCAAATTTACACCGACCTTTTCAAGGAATTTTGAGATGTATTTGCTTGGTCTTATGAAGAAATGCCTAGCATCGATCCTTCTATAGTTCAACATGAGATCAAGACGTATGAAAATGCCAAGCCGGTTCGTCAAAGGCTTCGACTGGATAATTCTAGGAAAGCAACAACCATTAAAGCTGAGGTAGAAAAGCTACTTAAGGCGGGTTTTATATACCCTGTTCCTCTTACCGATTGGGTTTCTAATCCAGTCACTGTGGATAAAAAGCAAGGAACAATCCGAGTATGCATCGAATTTAGGGACCTAAACAAGGCTTGTCCAAAAGATAATTACCCCATGGCATTCATTGATCAGATTATTGACGAGTGTGCAGATAATGAGATTTTTTCCTTTATGGATGGTTTTTTAGGTTATAGTCAAATTTCTATCCGTCCTGAGGATCAACATAAGATGGCTTTTATATGTCCCTGGGGTACTTTTGCATACATAAAGATGCTGTTTGGTCTCAAAAATGCTGGAGCTACTTTCCAACAGGCCATGTCATATGCTTTCCAAGACATCAAACATATCATCGAAGCGTACTTAGATGATCTCGTTGCTCGTTCTCGAAAGAGAACTGATCACCCCACTCACCTTCGAATGGTTTTTGAGCGATGTTGATTTTATAAAATCCGGTTGAATCCCAACAAATGCATTTTCACGCTTACATCGGTCGGTTGTTAGGGTTCATCGTCTCAAATGAAGGGATTAGGGTTGATCCCTTCAAGGTGGAAGCAATAGTCCAATTGCCTCCCCCATCCTCCATTCGAAAACTTCAAAGTCTTCAACGGAAGGCTAATTTCTTAAGACGGTTTATAGTGAACTATGCTGAGATCACTAAAGGGTTTATGCGTTTGCTCCACAAAGGGGTTCCATTCATGTGGGATGACTTTGCACAACAGTCGTTTGATGCTTTGAAAAAGGCATTAGTCTCTACCTCGCTTTTGAGTCCACCGGATTATGATAGGGACTTCCTTTTATATCTCACTGCAACAGAATCGACCATTCGTATGGTTCTCATTCAGGAAGATGATGCTCTCATAGATCATGTGATTTATTATTTGATCTGAGGATTGATAGGTCCTGAACTTCGCTACTCTCTGGTTGAGAAGTTGGCCTTGGCAGTTATCCATGTTGTCCAGCGGCTCCGTCATTATATTCTGCTATGCAAAATTTTTGTCTTGGCAGCAGTCAATCCGTTTCAGTTTTTCCTCAGTAGATGAGTGATTGGGGGCAAATATAATCGATGGATTGTCATTTTACAACAATTTGATCTCAAGTTCTTGTCCGCTAAAGCCAAGTAATCTATGGTTTTTGCCAAGCTAATTTCTGAGCTGCCTTGTGGAGAGGACACTGTTTATGAGGAAGTTTTTCCCGACAAACATTTATTCCTCATCTCTTCACTTGACCCTTGGTATGGAGATATCATTGTTTATCTCCAGACTTCGAAGTTTCCCTCTACTTTCTCTAAGGATAAACGTCGCAAATTACGTCACCTCGCTAAAAATTATGTCATCATTGGTGATACATTATATCGTCGGGGGGTTGATTCAATCCTTTGGTGCTGTTTAACCTTAGAGGAGGAAGAGTCAGTGCTAAATGACTACCACATTGGAGCTTGTTGTGGTCATCTATCAGGGCTTGCTACAGCTCAGCGTATATTGCGTCCCGGCTATTTTTGGCCTTCTCTCTTCAAAGATTATGTTGAAGCAATCAAATGCTGTCAACCTTACCAAGTTTATACTCAGGAAATGCATGCACATCCGGCTCCTCCTTTTCCCATTGTCACTGTCAGTCCCTTTACTAAGTGGGGTATTGATTTTACGACTTGTAATCCGCCTTCAGCAGCGAATCACAAGTATATTATCGTGGTCATAGACTACTTCACGAAGTGGGATGAGGCCCACCTATAAAAACGTTACTGAGATAGTGGCATTATTCCTTTTTAATCAGATTATCTCAAGGTTCGGTATCCCAAGAGATATTGTCACTGACCATGGCAGTCATTTCCAGAATCAACTAATGTCCGAATTGGCTCTCAAATTAGGTTTCTTCCAGGAGAATTCATCTCCTTATTATCCTCAGGCCAATGGATAGGTCGAGGCAGTGAACAAAACTATTAAGATGATCCTGTAAAGGAAAATTGACAAGAATCGATCCAATTGGCATCTTATGTTGTATTCGTCTCTATGGGTATACCGAACCTCCGTCAAGACTGCTACAGGTTTTACACCTTTTTAGTTAGTTTATGGGTTGGAATCTATCTTTCCTATTGAATGTGAAATTCCATCTCTTAAGTTAGCTATTGGGCTCCTTCCAAAGACCTCTAGTCTCGAATAGCGCCTCCTTCACTTGGAACATCTCGATGAGCAACGTCGAGATACAGCCACAGTAAATGAGGCTCATAAGAAAAGGGTTAAAACCCAGTATGATAAAGTTGTCCAGCCTTGTGTCTTTTCTGAAGGTGACCTCGGCTAGGTCTACGACCAAGATAAGGACACCTTGGGGGCAGGAAAATTCAAACCTATGTGTTATGGTCCCTTCATAATTAAACGAGTTTTAACAAAAGGGTCGTATGAGTTAATCGATTTCGAAGGAAACAAATTGGCGGAGCCTCGAAACGAGCTCTACCTTAAGAAGTACTTTTTTTAAGTAGCAGCTAGGCAATGGCTTCTTTGTACATTATGTGTATTTGTACATTTTTATCGAGAGTTTTTTATATCAACACTTTTTGGTCTGCTTTGGCAGGCGTTGATGGATGACTTGGTCTATTTTGGATTCACCGATGGTGCTAATCGATACACTCGGAATCTTGCTTCCGCATCTTGGGTACTTTATTATCCAACTCGTCAATTGATGGTATCAAGGGGAGTGTGCATCGATCCCGCTTTAAACAATATAGCTGAGTATACTGTCGTCATTAATTTTCTATCCGATGCAATTTCTCCTGAAATAGACTCGTTGGTAGTTTATCTTGATTCACAATTGATACTGTCACAATTAAATAACATTTATCGGGTAAGGGATCCATGTTTATATCGCATGTATTTAACGGTGAGGTTGTTGCAAAGATCATTTACTTATATTAATTATTTGCATATTCCAAGATCTCATAATTGGTTAGCTGATTCTATCGCTAATCAAGCATTAGACTGGCACATAAATCATTCAGCACAATAAATTAAACATCAAAAAGTCAATTGTATATATATATCATAAAGCATCTCGAGTGTACATAAGTCTATTAAAAAAATATACAAAATTGGGACTCAAATTCCCATAATCATGTCCACTATATCTAATTCCCCGGCTCAGGATGAGCGGCTAAGTAGGCAACTACTACATTGGCCACACGCCTAAAAGTGCGGACCCAATCTCGTGGCATGCCAACCATGTGCAATTGCATCTCTACAAGAAGGTCCTCTACCGCCGCCATCGGGACTCGGTGAGTCAGTCTCACCAGGTGCCGTTGAACTGTGTGTAGAGTCCCCTCTGTGTCAGTAGCCACCTCTTCGGCCCCTTGGCCGCGACGTTTGTGCCATGGGAACTCATCTAGTCATACTGGCCCAATATCTAAAGCATGATCATCATATTAGCCATTTGAATCCTATCAAAAACATTTTCAAAGTTCATTATTATATTTGAAAAAAAAAAAAAAACATAACATCAAAAATCACTTACCAATGTCGCCCCATGTTGTGGTCGGTGGTAATGCGAGATCGGGATCTCCTCGGAAATCCAACCCAGCATAGGGGTAGTCATCCACGACGATGATCTGCTGATCCCACCAGGAAAAGAAGTCGTCATCAAATGCAGTCTGTGGGAAACTGGATCCCACCTGCTGATCCCACCTGCCCATTCATGGATCTCGTGGGGTGCTGATCGAAACTGGTACTCTAGGATGAAGTGCGGGAACTCTCTCGAAGAAGAAAGAGCACAAAATAGTCCCATAGCCAAAGTTTTTGGTCTGTACTCTCTTGATAGAAGTGAGTTGGCTTTTCATACTAGCCAGAAGAGGAGTACACCAATCAAACACAGTGGAGACAGTCAACTTCCACGCTCATGGTTAACCGTGATGCCTAGTGCAGAGAAGCTGATTCATTCACTCGAGCTATAGTGAACAAGATTATCCTCAATGATAGACTCGCCACATGTGTGATGGAAATCTAACTTCCAAATTTCTACGGATGTCCCAGGCAATATATCTATATGTAGTCCTTGATTGAGAGACTACTCCGTGTTCTACCCCAGGCTTGTACTACCTCTCCCCTTCAGGAAAGGCCTATGATGAACTAGATATCTTCTACTTCTATCCGGAGTGGCATCTGGTCAATCATAAAAGCATCCTCTTCGACGTTCCAATAATCAAGAAGCATCTCGAGCAGATGTGTGCTTACTTTCATATTTGGCAATTTGAATAACATTAACAAACCACATCCCCGCAATGCATCCAAAGCCTCAAGACTGTTCATAACTTCATCATCTACTGCGGTATGCTCTCTTTCTCACCAAGTGACTGGCATCCTGAAAGAAAAATGATTTTCAACCATTAGTTTTTGTGTTTGAAATGTTCGCAGCGTATACACGGGTCCCTTTACACACAGTCGCGTGTAGGGCCCGCATGTACGCGGGTTTCATATTACCAACCCGCGTATACGCCGCAGAGGAATATTTTGCAAAAACCCAACGGTAAAACATTAATTAAAACTTCTAAAACTAGTCACAATCAATTACAAGAAGAGAATAAGAGTTACCTGGAGACTTTGGAAGAATCTGAACGGTTGAATTTGGCATATGGGAAGTTTTCTCCTTTTGCTCCACTTGTCTACTCTCAAACTCAAATGGTGAAAATGGTGAGTCCAAAAACCCTTTTATAAGCTTTGAAAATGTCAAATTTTTTCAAAACTTGATTTTGTTTGGTAACATGTAACTTTTAACTTGGGAGCTTGGAGTGTCGAGAATGGTTTGATTTTCAGGACATCTTGGAAGTTTTCGACAGTTTCGAGACGGTTCCATGACTGTTGACCCATCATGGCAGGTATCGTTTTCTCACTGGCATATAGGTTAGGGAAGCCATTTTTCCATCGCATTATGCATACTAACCTCCATCTGTCGATACACTTGCCATAGGGTCGATCCCATCGTGTTATGGTTCGTAAACCATCTTCACTTGCTGATACTTTAAATCATAACACGATGGCAGAAGCCATCCTTTACATAGGCATCGTAGTTAGCACCTCATTGACATTTTTTGCCCATGTTGCTTTGTTTTGAGTAGGCGGGGGAGTCCTCTGTAGTCCCACCATGACTTATGCGATGAAGACTCATTCCTCTTTGCTTCTTTGCTTCGTTCTGGCCTTATACCCTAGAGGCTCCTTTGTGTTGAGTTGTACTACTGCATTGCATTTTGACTATTTGCACCTTCACTTCGACTCGTGTTTGATAAATACTAAATCAAACTTGCATACCTTTGACTTCCGCAACTTGAAACACCTTGACCCGTGGATGGAACACACCTTTGAGTGTCTTTGACCAGTTTTCACCTCCCTACATTGAGCATAGGAATGTTCCAATCCTAGGAACTAGATCATCTGCATCGCTGACACTCGTTCTTTCCACTGTACTATAGAATTCTTTTATTCTTTTTCCAGCTTTAAAGAAAAAGACAAAAAAAATTATATATTTCAAAAAGAGAGGGAATGGGACAGTATCTTCATTTATTGTTGGCAGTTAGAGTCAGTTGTGTCGCCCTTGAACAAAGCACTCAAAGCAAAGTCTCCTCCGTTTGGGGTGGGATTTAGTTTGACTTAGGTATGCCTTAATGTTGTTATTAAGTCAGTTCTCCCCTGATTGGTTATCTCTTCCAATTATATGGAGGGTTTGTTTGTGCCTCCTGCGCAACGAGCTTATACGAAGTCATTATATGCTGTCACATAGTCACATTGAGTCATGCTTTTGTTCAACGGAAGTTAGCCTGAGTCAGCCTCTCTGCAGTGTCTCTTGACTTATTTTTCAGTTGGCCATCCCTCGTTGTCAGTACTATGTCTATCATCACATCAGTTATATTGGTCCTTTACTCATGACGATTTGAGAAGGTCTCCATTGACTTCTTGCTGGCGGGTCTCGTCCTTATCGACGACGACATCTTGCTCTGAGGACAGGCCTATAGCTGCAACCTGGCCCTATTTTCATTATTGATATGTCACCTTGTGCTCAGCATCGATCAATATCATGGGTCTTTGATTGAGTGGTTTCCCTTGTGTTCGACATCAGCTTACATTATCACACATTGGGATTCGTG
>APFE030360798.1:144864-156510 GCA_000404065.3 Pinus taeda | reverse complement strand
GATAGATTTCCTTTCCATGAACTTGCTTAATACATTTCGGCCATCATGTACCCCTTCTAACCTCATATATTAGGGGGCATCTGTTATAGCTCCAAATCTCACTCTTGTGGTTTGTGATGTTGCACTCACGGCCTAGGGCAACCCCTCCTTCTAGACCTGGTCCCAAATTTAAAAAATAGTGTTTTATTCCCTATACACGACATTGCCCTGAGCTAAATGCATGTATACGTGGGCCTGTGTATACCCAACCCGCGTATATGTCTTAAAACACTTAAAAAAAAATAAATCTCCTTAATTTCGGGTGGAGATCATGGGTTTCACCTGTTGATTACCTGTTAGTGCCCGTGGCCCAACTGTTCCCAATGAATTCCCAACTAAAACACTATGGGAGAAGTATAAAAAGGCTTCAATGGGAAGGCCTAAGGGAGGAGAGAAGAGAGAGAAAGATTATTATGCCGATATTTCCCTGACCAGGTCTGAAGATCCTAGTGCCTCCTGCACTTGCCCCATTCTCCAAGAAACTCTTGTTTCCTTGTGTGCGTTGATGTTTTCATACTACTTGAGATATCATGGAGAAAGTCATGGAAGGAGTTTGTTAAAGGCTTGAGACTGGATGAGTTCGGGAGACGGTTTTGCTTGGAGCCTGTGAAAGGACGAATCAGATGAAATTATTCCTTTCTGTACTTTATTTGTCTATAATAAAAGAAACACATGTCTTGTTGCTGATATATATCTTCTTCATGTTTATGATATTCATGTATGATTCATATGTGAACAGTTGTTTAATTGCATAACTAACTACCTTTCCTTATATATGAAGATGGTTTCTTTGTGATGTGTAGTCATATACTATTGTACTTCTTGATTGATTGTTTTGTAGGTCAAAGGAGCAAAAGGAACTCCAAGAAGGGTTTGGACCCTGGAAGGCTCTTCTCAAACGTAGGACCTCAGTTACGCCCCCTATCATAGAGTTTGCTTATAGTAGCATAATGGTTGTTCGGAATGTGTGTTTCTTTGTATAGATAACCTCCATTCTGCTAGGGTATCCACCAAAGACCCTAGGGGAGTTTATCCCACAACAGTGGAGTGCCTCCACAACCACCTAACCCGCGTGGGAAACATACTCGATTGGATTAAACAACACCTCATCTTACCTCCCATGGGTAGTACTACTTATGAGAATACCAAAGCTCTTATTCAGATTGTTGTTTCTTACTTGGAGCCTTCAATTTAATATCTTATGTATTTTCTCTATTCTTTCTTTGTTGTAACTCATTTAGTCAGTGCATCTTAGCTAATATTTCTAGTTATAATGAGTGTTTTGTATCCTCCTTTTACTTTTAGGAATCTTAGTCCTCTCTTGAGAGGATTCATTTTTTGTTATGGTCAGGTCTCCCTAGAGATAAACTAACATGGATTATCTAGTTCATTATGTAATATCCATCTTTTAATTATATTTAGGCATTAAAAGACTATTATAGTTATAACTCATCTCCCTTAAGTTACGCGCATGCTAATTTTTCCCTCGGGACTTACCCACCAAAATTTCAGGGAGGGAGGGGCGAGGGAGGGGACATCTCGTTTACAGGGCGTTATTTTGGAAAAATATTAATTGAATCCCCTAGCTCCCATGGTTTATCAAACAATGAATGGGGTCCAATTCCATTTTATAGAGGGGGCCCCATATAAAAACTACCTGGTTTACGTGGTGTTACATGGAAAAATCTTTATGGAAGTCCCCTAGCGCCCATGGTTTATCAAACAACTATGGGTGGGGTTTATTGCCATAAAGCTCTATAAATTATATATTTTATTACCCTTTTTCTTAAATTTCGATGGGTTCCAATGAAAGTGGTAAGCTCAAGAAATATATTATTTTATTCTTGGGTCTTCCATAAAAGAAATGGCATGCAATCGTTTATATTTCCCTCTTTAGCTTTATATATAATATATAATAATATATAATATATTATATATATTATATATATTATATTATATAATAATAATGTATGTATGTATATATTATTATTTTATACATATTTTTAAATGAAATTATTAATTTTATTAATTAATTAATGATTTTACTTTAATTAATAATTTGCATTATATATATAATATATATATATATATATATATAATATATATATATATATAATATTATATATATATATATTCAATTTATTTGATTATCTTTTTAATCAAATGTGGAGATGGGTAATGAGGCTTAGCTGAAAAAATGATTAAGGGACAAAATGTTAATGACTTATGATTATTTAATGCAAGAAAATTATGAGTTTAATTTGTGTTACAACAATTGTCAAGTCTCACTAGCACAACATGTTGAGGATGGAACTTGTTAGCAAGGTGAGGATGGAACTTGTTAGCAAGGTGAGGATGGGTCTTGTTATCAAGGTGACCTGGGATCAAACCTCATAGAGGTTGTTGCGCCTGTGCTAGGGGGGAGACATGCTAAAATCTAGTTAGCTTAGGGCTGGTGTGGCTGAGGTGAGGTGCGACCGGGTCACTTTGACGAGTTAGATACCCCTGGGTCGCACTTTCTCAAGTCACAGGTCAATCCTGGAGAAACACAAACAACACAACAAATAAAAGATAAATTTATGTTACAATACTTGGAAAAATATAATTGTTATTTCAAAGTAAACCAAGACAAATAATTGTAAAGAAGTAAACATTTGGTTTTAGCAAAAATGAAAGTTATATTTCACAAGAATGTTACCCCAATAAATTATGTATGATTGTGAATTCTAAAGTTATATGGTTTCTAAACAGACTTACAAAAATTGAACAATATTTTTACATTATCTTATTTTTACATATTAATTTTGTGTGAATGAAAAATAATAAAATAATTATATTTTAATTATCTATATCGTCATATGAACCACATTTGGGGAAATACTTCAACATAATGACTAATCTCCAAATTATAAATATCGAAATAATTAAAATTAATTAATTAACATTTAATAGATCCATTTTAAAATTTTTATATTTTATTTTATTTAAAATTATTTATTAAATAATATTAATATTATTATAAATTCTAATAATTTTCCTTTTAGTTTTTATACTAAAATTGATATCATTTTATTCACTAAAAATTTATGTGTGTGATATTTCAATATTTTTAATTAAATTAAATTTTATAATTTTAAAAATTAAATATTTGATTTTAAAATTTATTAGAAAAATAATAAAAATGTTTTGGAAAAA
Organism: Pinus taeda; assembly: GCA_000404065.3. NCBI lineage: Eukaryota > Viridiplantae > Streptophyta > Pinopsida > Pinales > Pinaceae > Pinus > Pinus taeda. The sequence continues at coordinate 153,276 of APFE030360798.1, read as the reverse complement.
AAGATAAAATAAAGCTCATTATATATCACATATATATTAATTTTTATCTATTTATTTTATAATTTAATAATTAAACAAATATCTTTATAGTTTATTTATATATTGCGTATAAAAAATATGGAATGTGGGACTCCGAGACAATAAAGTGCCAAGTCATTATAAAAATAGGCTCATTATCCATTGAACACATAATATGTGGAAATTGAACATGCTTTGAGATGATATCAACATTTCTCCGACCACCTAAAGTATAGTTGACACACACATATACTTTAACTATCATATAATTTATAATTTAAGAGTTTAAATAGCTTTAATCTTATATTTGGCCTTTTATTTATTTTTTGAGGGGAAGATATACTATTATGGTTACAATATAACGTTTAGATGAACGAAAATGTCTATCTTACTAAAATTAAAGTAATCACTGAAAACTTAAATTCAGTGAAATAAGGTGAAAGTATGTAAATTTTGCATTATTCTGCAGCTTCAGATCCAACACAATATCAATTGAAAGAATGACAAAATAAAACCCTATCAAGATGGCAAGCTTCATTTTGGAATTTTCGTTGTCGTTTTGTTGAGGAAAACTCTGTTCTCCGGTTTCTGAGACAATTGGATCCCACTAATGTTGGCTTACGCAGTGGACAGGGATGAGAGGGTATAAGATCAAAACCCTGCAACAACACCATCTCATAGCTCGAAGGTGTGACCTGCAAGGATGAGAGGGTTTGCAAGATTAGCTTCATGGTATTTGGCCTTTGCAGAACAATATCTTCTTTCATTTCGAACTACACCAATTCACAGTCCCTCGACTTGTCGGCAAACCGTTTATGTTGCAAAACTTTTGCAACCAGCAGCTTGTGTTATGTGTTCTCAGCGCCGTCTAGCCTACAGCTCCATTCATGGAATTAAATTCAAAAGTACAGGGCTACAACACTCACCGATGACAGCTTGTGCAATAGAATAAATATACAGCAACCGCGGATGCCAGCTTGTGCAATGGAATAAATGCACAAGAAAATGGTTAACGCATTGAAATTACCTTAAAAAAAATTTATTTTGTTTGTCCCCCCCTATCACCGCACTGCGTTCAAATCCAATTAATTTGTTTGATTATTACCATTTCTATTAAAATTTAAAATAACATTGATATTAAATATTGATTTATGGAAAATTGGTATTTAAAAATAGAATTATAAATATTATATTATTTATCAACGTAATGGTTATAATCTCATTCAAGCAACTTTTCATATTATCAGGACCAATATTCATGGACATCTCACCAATGTATATTTCCCTTAGGATGTTGCGAACAAACTGGCATTGTTGAGCACAATTGCAAGGATCAATTCCACCAGAGCCCATCCTCTCTGGATTGCATGGGGTGACTTCAATATGATCATTAAGCTTGAAGAAAAGAATGGAGGCCGAGTTAGACTAGATATGGAAAGCAACCACTTCAAGGACTTCATACAAAATAACTGGCTCATCGATCTGCCTGTTAATAATGGAATTTACACCGGGAACAAGAAAAGATCAAGCTCGCAGCAAATTGCCTCGAGGCTGGATCATTTCTTGTTATCTAACAATGCAATTCATGTAGTAGGAGATTTCACTGCCTCAATCTTGCCACTTTCAGGGTTCGATCATTGGCCCATATCACTGCAATGGAAAAGACCTGGTAACTCCTAAAGGAGACCCTTTCGCTTTGAAGCATTTTGGCTTACCCACCCGGATTTTAGTAATATGGTCACCTCCATTTGGAAAAATTTCAAACCCCCTAAAGGATCAAAAATTTATCAATTTCAACAACGGCTTAAACATCTCAAAGCACATATCAAACAATGGAATCGAACGACCTTTGGAAATATTTTTCGGGTCCAAAGAGCTTTAGCACATGAAATGAAGGAAATTCAGCAAACAATAATAATTGACAAAAGGACAGAAACTTTGATCGAAAAAGAACAGAACCTACAGAAGCAACTCGATGAAAGAAGAAAGCAAGAAGAGATCCTCTAGAGGTAGAAATCCAGAGTAAAATGGCTAAAAGAGGGAGAGTGGAACACAAAATTCTTTCACCACACCACCATACAAAGAAGAATGCACAACAACGTCTCACAAATTCAGAATCAGCAAGGAGAAAGGATGGAACAACATGATGATATTGAAAGAGAAATACTACAGCATTTCAAAAGCATTCATCGGGAACCACAAATCAACAGATAGCCAACAATAGAAAGGATTCTCCAGCATGTCCCTAAAATTATCATGGAAGAACATAATCAATTACTCCTTAGATTGGTTTCTCTATCGGAAGTTGAAACAACAATGAATCAACTCGAAGAGGGGAAAGCTCCTAGACCAAATGGATTCAACTCCAACTTCTTTCATAAATTCTCGGATCTCATCAAAGCAGATGTTTGGCAGGTTGTGGAATAATCTAGAACTTTACATTGGATGCTTCCATCTCTAAATGCCACCTTTGTTGCACTCATACCTAAAGAAGAGCATTCTATGACTCCGTACAAATTTAGGCCAATAGCTCTCTACAATGTTATCTACAATGTCATATCCAAAGTCATAGCCTCCCGCCTAAAACTACTGCTTCCCCTGCTAATATCGCCAAAACAATCGGGATATGTAGAAGGATGAAAAATTATTAACGGCATCATCCTCACTCATGAGATCATCCATTCTTTAAAGAACAACAAAAAAGTAGGTATGCTTCTCAAAATTGATCTCTCAAAAGCTATTGACAAATTAAGCTCGATTTACATGCAAAGAATGCTTACTGCCTTCGGTTTCTCTCCTACCTAGGTCAGATGGGTTATGAGTATGGTCTCCTCTACGTTTTTTTCCTTGTTAGTAAATGGTATTCTATCTCATCCTTTCCACCCCTCAAGAGGCATTTGCCAAGGAGACCCTCTATCTCCCTTTCTTTTTTTGTTAATGGCAGAAGGGCTAAGACATATAATAAAGAAGGCTCTTCTTACTCAGCAGATCAGAGGCATCTCTATCCATGAATCCCCAACCATCACTCATCAACAGTTTATAAATGACAAAATGTTGTTTGGGCACCCTTTAGTTCAAGAAGCTTTTAAATTCAAATCTCTACTTGATGAATACTCAGAAGCTTCTGGAGCCAGCATCAATACTGTAAAATTCCAAATTTTCCTTTTTCAAATCCCCCATCCACTAAATCCTCTATATCTTGCATCCTTGGATTCTCTAAAGCCTCTCTTCCCTCAAAGTATTTAGGTGCCCCATTGACTGATTCAACTATTAAACATGCCTCATGGAATTTGCTCGTCGAAAAGCTTAAAGCTCGCCTTTCCTCCTAGACCTATAGAGTCCTTAATATGGCCAGTCATATGGTGCTAGTTAAGGTCGTTTTACAATGGATGCCTCTTTATCTTTTCTCTGTGTTAGCAGCACCAAAATGGGTGCTTAAAAGAATAAAAAACTTGCAATGTAACTTTCTATGGGGATCCTCAGGCCAAAATAGAAAATGGGCTTTGGTTAAATGGACGACAGTTTTCCTTCCTAAAAAATATGGAGGGACGAGTCTCCATGATCCTCAACATAGCAATGTTCTTATGGGAGTAAGGATATGGTGGAAATGGCCATCAATGTCACACACACCTTGGGAAACACTATGGACTACCAAATATGCAAATAACAGGCCGCCAGATGAATTAATCAGACCTCTTCCCACTGAAAAGGGATCACTAATCTGGAATGCAGCAAAACAACATAGAAACATGATACAAAAGCACACTTTTTGGGAAATCAGAGATGACAATAATGCTAGGTTCTGGGTGGACTCCTAGCATCAAAGTCCACGGCTCAGTAATTTATTTAACCCTCCACATACAAAGGATTGGGAAACGTAACAGGAGGAAATAGTCAATTAGCACTAGACTCTAGGCCTCAATCAGGGATATAGGCAATGGCTAAATGTGGCACAAATAATCCAACAAGGAATAGAGAAAATCCATAAAGAGCTTGACACAAAAATCATGGATAGGAAAATCCGGTTCTCAGACAAGAAGGATATCCTGCACTGGGGATACACACCACATGGGACTTTCACTACAAAGGAGGCATACAATCTCTTGATTGGTTATCAGAACGAAAAACACCCAATGTGGGACAAAATCTGGTCTTCGATTATTTGGCCCAAAATCTCAACGTTTCTCTGGCTGCTATGTCAAAAAAGGATTCTCACCTAGGACAATCTAAGGAAGAAAAGCTTCCATGGGCCCTCTCGATGCCCCAATTGTAACCAACAATAAGAGACAATCTAGCATCTCATGGAGACATGCCATCTTGCTAATAAACTATGGGAAAATATTGAATTCAGATGTCAAAAGAGGGGCAGAGTAACAGAGGATATCACAAACACCATTAGAAACTGGACAATCGATCCTTACAAGAGCAGGTTGCTAAACTCTCTATGGAAAAATATTCCAAGCCTACTTGTTTGGACTTTATGGAAAGAAAGAAACATGCACATTTTTAAGAATCAATGTACTCCTCTATATATCATATGGCATAATTTTTGCAACAATCTACAGGAGACCTTGGCCCTTCAAAATTGGCATGAAGAGGACTTACCTACCCTTCCTCAGGAGAAGAACATATGGGAGAATTGGCATCTTTGTATTTCCCAGAACCATCAGAACTCCAAGTCAATGGCAACCTCCTTCCCAAGGAATGATACAATTAAATTTTCATGGAGCCTCTAAAGGCAACCCAGGTAAGGCAGGCTATGGAGCAATCTTCGGGAATCATGAAGGCATACCTCTCTTTATTTTCTATGGATCAATAGGATGGGACATAAACAACTTAGCAAAATTAGAAGGACTATGGCAGGGACTATGCTTAGCTCAGAAGCATGGTTTTTTTCCTATAATAATTGAAGGAGACTCACAAATCCTTATCACCATAGTCAATCACATCCTACAAGGTACACATGCCTACAAGTTAGCCAGCAACTAGAGATTAGTGGCACGTTTAGAGCTCATTCAAAAATGTCTCTTAACCAATAGAGCAATCACATTCCAACATATCAAAAGGGAAGGCAATAAAGTGGAGGATCTCCTGGAAAATCTAGGGGGTGGATAGTGATCGAGTTCTAAGCGTTGGCTCGCTTGACATTTTAAATGACAACTCTCATTTACAGGAATGCATCAATCTGGTGCAGATATATGTACATCTCCCGGATGCGGGTGATTAATAGAACTGGTACAATGCAGCTCATCTAGGTTGGCAAGTGGCGTGGCCACATGGCCACCCACGCTCCAACTAAGATGCCCATTGCCACAATTAATGGCGTTTTAATGCTGTCTGAAAACGGAAAAAATTTAATGTTGGGTGAAGCCTGAGGATACCTCACTCTAATACATAAGATGGAGAATTTGAATAGCCTTACCCCCATTTTGCCTCCTCTGGCCTGTAACTGCCTCCCCACTGCCATAGAACCAAGCTCTCGAACAACTAGGGGGAGAAGGTGCCAAATCCTCTGTTGCATTGAAATGGTCGAAGGTGACCACTTCTCGCACAACTTGTTTTGTTGTCTCAGAGCTACTACTTCAACCATGAATTCTGCTTCTAGTAATCATCTTCCCCACTCTCTTACCTCCACGAGCAATTCCATCCCTCCTCCTGCTCCTCCAAGCACCTGTCAAACCAATACTTACCATGCAAATATGTCTCGTTTGCGACACAAGTCGAGATGTAGAAGGCGTAGCAGCAGTGGCAAAGCGAACCACCCTCCCTCGTTGTCCCTCTCTGTCTCTACTCCTGTGGATTCCTCCTCGCCCTCATCTACTGCTCACCGCACGGGTCAGTATCCCAACACCCGTAGTGGCCGGGGGCCTACCCAGATGGCCGGCTATAGGCGCGATGAGGAAGCCCAGCAACCTTCTCAGGAATCTGTCGCGACGGGTCAGTATCTCCACACCCGCAGTGGCCAGGGGCCTACCTAGATGGCCGGCTATAGGCGCGATGAGGAAGCCCAGCAACCTTCTTAGGAGTTTGTCACGACGATGAATCCCTACCATACTACCCAGCTCCAGTTTCGGTGCACTTTGGAGTGCTCGTGTATTATACCATTTACGTTGCCTTCAGAGAGGAGCCACAGAGCACTGTCATCTTGACACACATCAGTCAGGACAGGACCGGCACCAACAGGCGAAATACTAATGGTAGCAACTTGGGAACTTGCAGAACTCATGGTGAGGCTATGAAACAGACAGACGTAGCTCAGGTACACAACACTCCTGGCGGTAATGTGAAGATGGAAGCCATGACGAGCACTCCAAGTGGAAATGAGAAGATGGAAGCCACGACGAGTGGACAATAGCAAGACGAAGAAGATATGGATGCCTATAGGTGTCTCATTGTGCAAGAACCTCTGCCACCTGCTGACACCTAATAGGCCATGGTCTTTTTTCAGGTTTTTTTAGTTACCCAGTCACCATCTTAGCGGTACTTTTTGAAGTTTTTTGTTGTACTTGTTGTCAATTGGGGTCAATTATGTTTGTTTTGTTCATAAAAGGTTTCTACAAGATTATTACAAGATGGTTCCCCTGCATGAGAAACTCATACAAAGATTTTTGGATTGGTTTCCCCTTGAGGGCAATGCTTTTTCAATTACTGCCTGTTAAAACATGGTAAAATTTGAGACAGGTTTTGCAGAGGTCAATGCCTCCATGTATTATTATTTTTTGTTCTATTAATAGATTTAGTCCTATTTAGAAAACAAAAATGAAATTTCTTGATTTATTGTAAACTATTAAATTTAATAATTAACCAAACTAACTTCCCCTATCCATATCCGTCGGTCCAAGTATAGTTTCATGGTCAAGCCTAGCCATTTCATGGTCAAATATAGTCGTTCCTGGTCCAATATAGCTATTGGATGATCTGATCTCTATTTAATTTGCTGCCACAGTCTGATTCTTCAACTTGTCTTGACGATGAACCACACTTGTTGGATTTGTTGGTTCGAAACACGTCGACAAATATATCATGATGTGATTTCGCTAAAAAATCTTCTCAAAAAAGGTAATATTATTTTTTATAAAATTTGATGTGATTTCGCTAAAAAATCTTCTCAAAAAAGGTAATATTATTTTTTATAAAATTTGTATTTTTTTTATAAGTCAGTGTTGAACAATATTTTATATTTTTTTAAATAAAAGTAAAATATTTTCTAAATAGAAAACAATGTTAACGATAATTCAAAACACAAATAAATATATTTCTTTGGTTGTGGTTAGTTTTAATTAAAAGCATTATTTCCAAATACTTTTTATTTCAACTTAAGGTGGATGAGGATCTTCTGATTTTTTATTTATTTTTAATTGAGGGCCTAGTTTGATTCTCAAGTAAATGTGCTCAATATATGTTTAGACTTAATGATTATCAATTTGAGATTATCCCTATTCCAATAAGTTCCTCCTTGATAAATTTCTCATTATTATTTATAACGTTCATATATAATAATAATATATATAGAGATATAGTATAATATATGCCAAATTGTTATGTTGGCAAAATGGTCATCACTTTTATAAATAAAAAAAAAATATCCAAAAAAAATATTTAATTCGTGCCTGTGGCTCACACAATTTCTTAGTGATTTGAAAGATTAACCAATTCTAATAAGTTATCCAATGTTAAGTTCGCCATTATATTTGTAACATATATATATATATATATAATATATATATATATATATATATAATTAATCTATATATATTATAATATATTATATATATATATATTACCCTATATATGTTTTAAGTTAAAGGTTGACCCATAACACTTTATACATGGTTACAAGTAATGTGTAGCATTTATGTGCTTAATAGTTTTTTGGTTATATTTGTGAAGCCTTAGGCTATATTAATATTTGTAATGTGGTTGTACTAGTAAAATATAAATAATCCCACTCTCCTTGTGCTTGTTCAGTTTGTGTCGATATTACAACTCGAAGATGTGGTAAGAATATTTCACTCTCTCTCAACCATAAATAAAATATTCTAATGTTCATGTGAAATAACATAATTTTCTATCAACTCAAAAAAAAATGATAAAAGTAATTAAAAGTGGAAAAAATAAAATATAAATATAAATGAAATATTTTTCTAAATAAAAAAATAATGTCAACTATAATTAAAAACAAAAATGAATATACCTATTTGATTACTCTAAATTACATTACAACTTAAAAGATGTAAAAATATTTCACTCTCAAACTCAACTATAAATAAAATATTTAATGTTTAATGTGAATAAAATGAAATTTTTATATCAATTTAAAAAAATAAAATAATTAAAAGTATAGAAAATAAATATATTTCCAGTTTTAAATGTGGAAGATGTATAATTTTTATA
>APFE030360798.1:112777-144373 GCA_000404065.3 Pinus taeda | reverse complement strand
AAAAAAAGATAAAACAGATTATAAATAAAATATTTCAATCATTTTGGCTCTACTACAAAATAAATGTAAATATGGGGAAACTCCTTTTAGATTTGAACATTTGAATTCCAAGTCCGTAACCATTAGTTAATTTTTTCTCATTTCAAAAAATGTAATATACTTAAGATATGTTATTAGATTTATGATCATAATTTAATAAATAAGTATTATGTAACAATAGTTATATGACAATTATTATGTAATATAATTATTAATGTGTAATATTGATTAGTTATAGAACAATTATTACATGATATTTATTTAGTGCGTTATATAATATTTTTTATAATATACCTTAGGTATAGTACATAAACCTTCTTCAAATTTAAGAAGATTACTTAAATTTGATGAGATTTTTTTAAATCACTGGGAAAACATAGTCCTTTTGTTGTTCTTTAAATTAAAAAGTGTTTATTATTAGGGATATGCCTTCTACTAATATTTTATCCTTAAATCTTGAATGGGTTCCTATATTTTCGTAAGTTTATCCACATAAAATTGGAGGAAGCTTAAATTTGATTTGACCATTGGGTTGTCATCTGTCACTATATGTCTACGAATTTAAGGCATCACCTAATAGGCTAGGTCCTTCTCAAAATCTTGTGGATTTCTCTAGATTTTAACTAAATAATTATGCATCTAAAAGATGAATAATAGATTGCAAGAGTCATCCTTCCCATCGGATAATAGACGCTCTTTTGTGAAATTCCTTAGGTGCAGCCTAAGTAACATATATGCATCCTCATAAACATAACAACAAAAGAAGAAAGTAGAAACAAAGACATGAAGGTTACCCACGACAGAAAAGTTATTGATGCAATGAAATAATCAACTCCACATCCAATGTGTGAACAAAAAGGAAATAATCCTATAGTAAACGTGTAGGAGAAAGCAACATCAAGAGAAAGCCGCAACAATAAACAATGCTAAGTGCCAAAAAGCAGGAGGCCCAACTCAAAAATGGATCAGGTGAAGAGTTAGTCAGTGATCTGTCCCAAGTGAAGAAGTGAGACTAAGATGAATTTCTGGAAGTGGATCGAACCCAACAAGGTAGAACATCCACTTTTGGACAAAATTTTAGCTTCCTTGTTGTGCTCATGATAGATGCGAGAGAAGGAAATCTGAAGGAATGATTGAGATAGAGTTTTGATCCGTTATTGCTAGGAGAGAAGATTCAGATTCTGAAGTTTACATCAGTTGCTGGCCCATTCGATAATAAATTTAGAGTTCCTAAAAATGGAAATGCTTGTCAATCATATCCATGAAGCACAATAGAGAGTGCCCCATAAGGCCAGAAGCTCGACCCTAGCATTCAAACCCTTTCCACCAAACCAAAGGAATCTGAAGAGATGATTAGGTTCTAGATAAGTGATCATTATACAACCACGTGACCCAAAGGAACTAGCTCCATTAGAGAATCCAAATGGAAAGTAAGACCAAAGATAAAAGGAGGAGCGAGAGGGGCCAGGAGAAGGGAAGGGCTCAAGAGAAAATTATTTAAAGTATGCCATGATCAAAGACTTGGTTCTATAGATAGAATACTGGGAGGAATCAAATATTAGTGCATTACGCACTCTCCAGATGACCAATAAGATAAAAATTGAAGGGTCTTGAGGGATTTATGCACAACAAACCAATGATGGAGGTAGTTAGGGTTGTGATCCCATATCGAGACAACTGACATTCATGAGACTAAGGAATTCAAATATATATTTGTAAAACATAAATATGCAATTGAATTAAATGATTTTTTTGTGTTCCCTTTAACATACATAAAATTGTCCAAAGGTGAGAATCCATCCCACTAGAGTTTGTTAAAGCGAAATGGAACCATACATTTCTTCATCATTTTTTAATAGTTGATTCTATTCCAATTTTATTATAATTGGTTGTATTTTTATAAAAGGGGAACCCTTATCTTGATTGCATGTTCTCTGAACCTGCATACATTTCTGCTCGGGCCCACCGTTTATGTCACTCTTTGAATAGATGAATGTTGGTATTATTATGAGAATTATTTATTGTCAGAAAACTTTTACAACAGATAACTCCATTTAGTGCAGAGTTCAGGTCATGGAATTTGGACTATCCATGGGTCTTATGTAGACACACAAATCTAGGATGGAGCAAGTTAGGTTGGAGTAAGTTATTTCGAGAGTGTTAACAAAGTGGAAACCCTATTACAATGTAAAAATATGGTTTAAGTTTCTATGAAATGCGAATGTCAATGCATATGATAAAGTCCACTTAGAAAAATAACCAAAAAATAAACCCATCTATATATATATGTGTGTGTGTGTGTGTGTGTGTGTGTATGATTAAAGAAGTTATAAGTTGGTGAGTATGACATATTGACTTCCAATATGTGATTAGGATGTAGTAAAGTTCATGATTATAATAATAATAGTTGTAACAATTTTTAATTTTTGCTTGATGTGTGTGTGGTGTATTATATGTTATATATATTATATCTTATATATAATAATTTTTCATTGAGATTTTATTTTATATTAAATATTTAAATTAAAAAATTTACTTGTATTAAATATGAGAAATAATGTCTATTTAATATTTGAATTTTAAATTATTTAATTATAGTTTTTTATAAATATATAATTAATTATTATTTATAATTTGTCTTTACCAAAAATGTTACTCTAGTTGTTTATCTAGTACAAGTTAATATATTTTAAAAAATGTATAATTCAATAAATTTTATTTTATTAAGGTTATTTTGGACTTTAAATATTTTCATTATAACTATTGACTTATCTAAAAAATTGAAAATTTGTTTAAATAAATTATAAATATTATGTAATTATTTCTAGTTAATAATTAAATTATATTGTTTTATTTCTCAAAATTAGAGATTTAAAATTAGTTGAATTTATTAAAAAATAATGTAATTATTATTAAAGTAAAATCTACACATAAATTTTTAGTAATATGAATTTAAAAAATAAAGATTAATATAGAGTTTTTTGAATATTTATTAAAATTAAAATAAATAAATAATTATGGTATTATTATAATAATTTGGATGTATAATGATGGTGACTATGATTATTAATGCCCACTAAGGCTTATATAGTCTATCAAACCTTATGAAGGTAATAGATTAAATAGGATTCTTTAACGTTTTATTTACATGCTCAAAAAGAAGTGAGAGAAATCTCAAGAAGGTTGTTACAGGACAATAGTTATAGTGGTAGCTAGTAGGTTTAATTCCCCCTCCATCTGAGTTCTGTTATTTGAAGACATGTTAGATTGTGTGGAAAAAAATTGAATAAGTTGAAATGCGTGACTAGTAATTCCTATAAGCTTGAATGGGATTGAATGGGATTGAATGTGAGTATAAGGTGGACAATCTAAGAGAAAAAAAAATTAGTGTGACTATAAGATGGACAATCTAAGAGAAAGTGTTTTTTACTATAAGATGGACAATCTAAGAGACTGTGTTTTAATGTGAGTATAATATTCAACCCTTTGGCTTGGTGGCAAACTCTCTCATGTGAATCTAAGATGGACAATATAAGAGAAATTATTTTTTATCTTCAACCCTCCTATTATTGGTGACAAAATCTTTCATCTCAAGGTGTTTTGAGAATTCACCAATTCCTACACAAGTGACAAACTCTTTCATCCCATAGTGTTTTGAGAATTCACCAATGCCTAATTTCACTATGAAGCTCATGAGAATTAGTTCTAATATTGGAAATGTTCATTTTCATCTTAACACTAGTCAAGACATAGAGATAATTTTGGTTTTCTAGATGGGGCCTAATCACCTCCTTATAATATTGCACTTTCCTTTTTTTTCTTCCAACTCTTTATTTTCCCACAATTTATCTTTAAATTTGGAAGAAATATTATTTTTTATATTATCTGAATTCTACAAGATAATCTCCTCTTTATTCCCCAATGGTCTAGCCAAGACTCGGCATCCTTATGCCACCCTCACTTTAGTTGAAGGTGGAGGTTTTGGCTAAAGTTAGAAGCAATTTTAGGAAACCCATTTGCATCCATATTGTATAACTTCTTCTTATATATAAGACACCTAGTGATTAAATAAAATATTGAAGCAAAATTAAAAGAGGAAAATAAATTATTTATAAAGTGAGTGAGTACCTTTTTATTGATCTCTTGTGATACATTTTCACTTGGTATTGTTCTTTTAATATTTTCCAATGATTATGATTTATATGTTTTCTTGATACATTTGGTAAAGTACAATTGTTAATGTTTTTGTGTTTATTTTTATTTCATTTAACTAATAATATTTTTAAATGAGATTTATTTTATTTCTATTTTTATTTAATTGGTAATGTCTTTATATGATATTTGTTAAGATATAATTTAGTGTAATGGTTTTAACAACATTTTAAAGTTAGAGAATTGCATATTCCACAATTCAGAACAATGATTAAAATGAATTCAAATATTTTATAACAAGTTCAAAAAAGTAAGACATGCAACAAGTTAATATGTAAGAAGTTAATGTTTTCATATGATATTTTTGGGAAACATTTTACATTGATCTTTATTGTGATTTATGTTTTTGTATGAATATTAATTTTACTATTCTCGACTAAGTTATGATGAGGATAATTTGGTTAATATTGATAAATGTGTATAACCATTCAAAAAACAAAAGTAAATTGAAATTATATGACTTCATGAATATGAGTAACTTTATGTGAATATAAAGGTTTATTATTACATTTTAGACACAATGAGGTTTATAGAGTTAATTAAGGGAGGATAAAGGAGTTTGAAACCTTATTTAGTGGTAAAGGGCAATGGAATATAGATACAACCAATAAATAGCTATAATGTGTGGGAAAATAAATTTTAGTAATTATTTTATGTATTATTTGTCTTTTATACTTGTCCTCATAATAGAATCTTTTGATATGATTAGTGAGAGTAACAACTTGGCAATCGTGGCCAATATTAACAACTATATTCTAGCAATTATTTCGTTATATTAAAATATTATTTATTCAGTCAAATCTAATTGTTATATTATAACGACTAAATTTTTTCTCCATCTATTGAACTCGATGTTAATATCTAGTTCTTTATCTTTTCCTAGTGATGAACCACACTAGATGCTTCGAAACGTGCTCACAAAACTCTGATGATGTGATTTTTACCGAAAGTTTTCTTAGTTTTCATGATCATAGCAGAGTTTGAAAATACAATTCTAGTTGATATGAATGATGGGTTGAAATATAAAATGGATTCAAGATGGTTGTTGATCCTAATTCCTAATTAATGGTTATTGGATTTTCTTTCTTTGAGGATGTTGCATTTTGAAGATAGGAAGAATGGACATAAAAGCCTAACCATGGACATTAAGAAAAGGACATCAAAGATAACATAACATATAATCACATAATATGTTAAATTGATCGATGTAACATGTGGTAGTAAAGAAGACACTATTCATTCAAGCAACATGTGGAGATGATCAGTAAATTATCGTGGATATTCCATTAGAAGAATTGATCATAATAAATCTGATAAATATTGAATTTTTTTACTGTGAATATTAATTCTTTTTAGATCTCAGATTCTTTATTTATTGTTTGTATGCTTAAATATAAATTTGTTGAAACTCAAGAAATATAGAGTGAAAATAAATACACACACTAACCAAAATAAGCACAAATTTTCCCTTGGGAAATCCTTATTGGAGAAACCTAGCTAGAAGGTGAGGTTTCTTTGGTCTCTATTCTCTAGTATGGAAAAATGTGTAGATGCAAAGAAAGAGGTACTTTTTATAGAGTTACCTAAGACCTATGGCTTATAAAGTTTCTACAAAATCTCAAGCCCTTTTGTATTCTCTCCAACATCCCACTCCCAATTTCTTTGCTCAAATATGGAAGATAATATAATAACATGAAATATAACCCCTACTCCTCCTAGTGGCCTAGTATTTAACATAACTCAATAGCTAACTATATGAAATGTTTGGCTCCCTCAAACCTCAACTAGAGTTACGATTTTGGACCTTCTAGAGTCTTTTTTAAATTCCACACATGGCTAGCCCCATATGCATGAGTAATGGGGATTAACATGACATTGACTTGTACCATGGTGGCCAGTATGGTATATCAACTTGCGAGAGGCATAAATTTTGCATAAAAACTTCAAGTACCAGATGGTATCGCACAAACAATATTTTTTTTACCACAAAGAAAATTGTTTAATGCCTCAAAATGGCTATGGAAGAATTCATACATAAATTTTTCAAATTATGACCCATTGATAAAAAAAGACCGTGCAAGTTGATTCATTTAGTTCTTAAACTCTAAAAGCATTGAGATAGGTGAAGAACACTATAATAAATCAATCTGAAATAAGAGAAATTATAAATGAGAAATAGAATTGCAATTCCCTAAATTACATATGAATGAAGTCAAAATTGCTTACCCCTCAAAGAATACAAACCTATGAGAAGATAGAAAAATAAGTATAAAGAAATGGGGTTTTAAGAAATGAATGATGATAACCTATTGCAATGCTCATAACCATGACAAATCTAGAATGATGAGATAAACATAAAAGAGTAATATATAGATATACAAAATTAAATATGTGGAAGTTTTGCAAACAAGTGTAAGAAATCAACCAAAACATGATGGAGGCTTTCATAATTAGGGAATAGTCATGATGAAATAACTTAGCACTCTATTTTTACATTGTAAATAAGAATATGGCAAGTGGTTGTGGAATCACATATGTGATAAAAGAAAGAAACTATGTAAACTAATGAGAAAACACTTAGAATGAAGTGTATGAAGCAATGTTGTGAGAAATTATATAATGAGAGTTTGAGAAGGACTATGCACAATTGAAAAAACTAGTGATTACCCCAGAATTGGAGATGGGGCTATCATGAGGAACGCATGCCCACAATAGTGTGTTCTTGTTCTTAGGATTTTACACATGTTCCTTGTTTTCTATGCTCTGTAAGGCCCAAGCTACCAACTAGGACCCCAACGAGGCTACCTGATTAGCATTGCTCAGAAGTGTGTGTGTAGTATTAGGAAATATAATTATTTTAGTCTTATGCACTATGAAAACCCTAGCTTTGTGGAATTTGAAAATCCTATCAATGTGGAATGTGGAAACTCCAACATAGTGAGTTCAAATTTGAGTGCATAATTAGAAAATGTGAATAAACACACCATATTGACCATGCATCAGAAGTTGGCAATGTTTTTCGATGTATATTGAAGTGAAATTTGAAGACATTACTTTTGTGCAATTTGAAAACACTCATTTTATGGAATTTGAAAACCCTCGTATGGTGGAATTTGATGGAATGGAATCATATGGATGTAGTTGTTGTTCGTATCATTATGACTGATTTATTGCGAGCACTCTCTATCTCTCTATTCCCATTTACACATTTTCTAGTATCTCTCTCTATTTATATTTCCCTCCCTCTCAATTTGTAATGAGAACTTCATCGACTCTCATTGAAGAAATTTTATGAGCTTTCTTATGATTCATTGGGATATCTAACCAATAGAAAATATGACCGACAAGAACTATGACCATAGTAACTATGACATACAAGAACTATGAACTTGAGATATTTAACCCTTAGGAACTATGATGCATAGTAACTATGACCTCAAGAACTTTTACCCTCATGAACTATAAACTCAAAAATCATTCCTTTGTTCATAGTTCCCTTGTCAATTAGGAATTATGACTTTATTTTACAAAAATCATGACCATAAATTTGTTTTTTTTTTTTTTTTTTTTTTTTTTGCTTGAGATCATACGTAGCACGTGAGAACAACATTTGTTATACCAAGAATAAAAATAGAAATTTTAAAATATTATCTTAATAAAAAATGACATATTCAAAGAATATATCTCAAAGCATTTACAACTAAAAGTAACCTTATTGACATAATGGAACAATGAGCTTATCCTAAAAAGCCATATAAATACCAAATCCTAAGAAACCTTTTTATTAATAAAGTATTCCACACAATGTGAATGTATTAACAAGCCACTCACATAGCCAAATCAAATATCATAATACTTAATTGAAAATATTAAAGAGGGAAACAATCTATGGCCATAGTAATATAATCACGTGAAACGATATATTAGTACAAAAGAAAAAGTGTACATAAAATGATTCATCCCAACCTCCCATATATTATCCCTTCAGTCTTTTTAATTAGATATCGTGAATCAATTCTGATTTAATGTATGAAATAATAGTTATTACTATCAAGTGAGATATAAATGTCTAGAACATATAAGAATGTATATTTATAGATGATATTAATAAAATAACTTTTACCTAAAAAATCTTAAAATAAATCCATATTTCTAAAACATGTTTATTTTAGTATTTCTTATTTTATTAATATTTTCATAATAATTTAGTAAACAATGATAAGCATCAATGCGATCAACAGAAAAACACTTACTTCATAGTCAATCTCACATTGCCTAAAGTTAAATCATAAAAATTAACTAAATTATAAATTTACTTTAAATTATTATTATTAACTATAAAAATAATTAATATGTGATTTAATCATATACACATTATAAAACATGTAGCATTATTGTTATCCATTGAGATTCACCTCATTTTAGATAGAAATTGTTAATTTGTAAGTAACTATTTTTACAATATAGACATCAAAACATTTACACTGTTGTAATCCTTCAGGATTTCTGTATAGTTAGAGATTTAGTTTAGGGATTTAGTTAGAAATTAGGTATCTCTAGTTATAACTATTTTTAGTTATTGTTTTCATGTATAAATGTAACCTTCATTGAATGAATTAAGATATAGATCACAACATTTGAATCAATGGAATTCTCTAGACTTCTTATCAGTGGTATCAGAGCCTGGATCAGACTCCATTGAACCAGAACACATAGATTCTCCATTGTTGTAAACCAGTGAAGAAGATGTGCTTGATGACCTGAATACTTAATTGTCAACAACGTTGGTAGAGGTGTGACCTGGTAGTGTGTGTAGCAACATTGGTGGAGTCAGCAGCATTAGTAGAGGTGTGCTTGGTGGAGACTCTACTCTGGCTATTTTTAATATACAACCATTGAGTTTTTATTAGCTTTTTTTTTGTAAGTTAATACAGAAAATATATATATTCTTTTAAATAAGGAAATTTAAGTTGTAATGATTGAAACATAATTTTTTTAAAAGAATTTTGTTCCTGTAATCATAATATTTTTTTTAAGAATTCTGTCATTATCTGAAAGAAATATGTACTCCTTAGTATCTTTAATTGGGATTGTTCTATCTGGAAAGGGAAATTACCAGGAATGGTTCAGGAAGGTTAAAAATACACTTTTTTTTAATGATTTGTGGTATGGAATCTGTGAAGGAAAGGAAGGGAATTCTCCAGATCAACCTTACGAGGAGAAACAGTTAGCAATCTGGCAAAGTAAGGATAAAAAGGCCTATGCCTTAATTTCCACTTCAGTCTGAGAAGAGGTAAGTAGATACATTGCTCAGAATAAAACAACATATGATGCCTTAACAGAACTAAAAGAGCTTTATGATTCACATTCTGAATTGGAGATAATTCAACTATTGTTGAAGTTATTTAATTTGGAAATGAACGATAATGATCCTCTAAAACATACTTCTGAAATGAAAGCCATCAACCATGAAATTGAATCTATTGGAGTTAAAGTTGATTTGCAACTCACTGCCTTTATAAAAGCTCTTTACCCTAGTTATTTACACTGCTTGGAATCTCTCCAAGCTAGTAGGCAATTAAAAGATTTAGATTTTGATAAATTAGGGAAAATTGCATAAAGAGAGAAGGCTTTTGGAAAGAAAGAAACATCACATAACTCTAATAATGAAACCCTATGTCTTGCTCAAAAAGACCAAAAACCTCAACAAGAATCTGAAAGAAATACTAAGGGTAATAGAGGTCGAGGTAGGAATAATTATAGAGGCACGGGGGGGCAGAACTATTTGGGGAGATAGACAATAGAATGATAAACAAAGAAATTTTCATCATAAAACAACTGTAAAATGCTTTAGATGTGGTAAAATTGGACATACAACTGCAAATTGTAGAATTCCCTGGGAGAAAATTAATGAAAGAAGAGAACAAATTCTTGAAAAGAAAGATTATCTAATTCTAGAAAAGGGACAGTCTTCTGAGAATGCACATTATGTTGTTTCTCATTGTAATTTTCATATGGAAGATATATTTTGTACCTCTTTTTCTTCATGGCATGACAGTTGGATTTTAGACACAAGTGCCACTTGTCATATGGCCTTTAGAAGAGATTTGTTTGAACAATTCAATGATAATATTGATGGAGTAGTTTATTTTTTTGATAAGTCTCAAATCAAACCATCAGGGATTGGTTCTTTTCAGTTAAAAATTCATGGACTTTCTGATTATACTTTGAATGATGTTCCTTACATTCCCCAGTTCTAAAAAAAAAATTATCTATTGTAAAAATAAGATAATAGGGACATTCCACCCACATATTTGATGGTAAAGTGGAAATTCAAAGAGCAACCGACAATAAAACTGTAATGACTGGTGTAGAAGAAGATAACTTGTTGAAATTGAAAGGTGTATCCTCTGTTACATTGAACACAAATTATTTGGTTCAACAAAATGATACTTTGTCATCTTTTTTATTCTGGCATGTGCGCTTTGGTCATATTAATTATGAAAGTACTAGAATTATGAGACACAGGAGATTAGAGGACATCCAACAGTTCCCAGAAAATTGGCCCCATGTAATGCTTGTATATTGGGCAAGCATCACAAACAATATTTTTAGAATTCTACTTCTCAAACTATAAGAAAATTAAGTCTCATACACTCTAATTTGTGTGGGCCTATCCTTGTACCAACTACGAATGGAAATAAATACATACTAACTTTTATTGATGATTATTCGAGGATGTGTTGGGTTTATCTGCTTAAGGCAAAGTCACAAGTTTTTTATGTGTTTAAAAAATTTCATCTCTTGATTACAAATGAAGCTCAACTAAATATTAATACTATAAGAACTGATAATGGAAGAGAATATACTTCGCATGTCTTTGAAAAATATTTGCAATAGAATGGCATCAAACACCAGACCACAATACCATATAATCCACAACAAAACGGTGTTGCAGAACGAATGAACAAAACATTGCTTAATATGGTAAGGTCAATGATGTTTTTTAAGAATTTAAAATTGATGTTTTAGGGAGAAGCGGCACTCTGCAAAGCATATATTAGAAATCAGTGCCCATCCTCTGTCATTAATAACAAAACTCCATATGAAATGTGGTATAATCATCTTCCTGCTATTAAACATTTTAGAGTTTTTGGTTCTCAATGTTATGCTTTGATTCCTAAACAACAGAGGAATAAGTTGAGTGAACGGAGCAGGAAATGTATTTTTTAGGGTATTCTATGACTTCTAAGGCATACCGATTATATGATGAAGAGAAAAAGAAATTTATTTTGTCAAGAGATGTAATTTTTCTTGAATCCAATAAAGATTGCCTCAATGTTGATAAACAACTTAATCAGATAGAAAAGTTTGTGCCTCAAGAGTTTTATTATGAATCGGATAATATAATTCCACATCCTGAAGGGGGGATACCTATATTAGGTCAGTCTGTGGAGTTTCCTTCTCTCAATGATGATAATTCTACTATTGATGAGAAATTGGTTGATGCAAGTCTTTCTACAGACATGACAAGGACAAAAACGGAAATAGAGTTGAAAGGGACAGAAATGGCAAGAATTGAGACAAATGAAGAAGATGAGCAGCTTCCTACACAACCTTTGTGAAGATCATCTCGTATTTGAACATTTCTGAAGAAATATGATGAGTTTAAGACTGGAAGTTCCTCAGACAACTATTCTCATTGTGAATTTAACTTTTCTGTGGATTGTGAATCTACTTGTTTTGAAGAAGCTACTGGTTATGATTAGTGGAAAAATTCAATGCAAAAGGAATATGATGTTCTCATAAAAAAATGGCACATGGAGGTTTGTGGATCCTCCTGTTGGCGTCCAACTTATTGGTTGCAAATGGATTTTTAAAAATAAGTATAAAGCTAATCGTTCACTAGAAAAACACAAGGCAAGACTTGTAGTGAAGGGATACGCACAGAAAGAGGGTATTGACTATACAGAGACATTTACTCCTACAACTAAATGGGGCACTATTAGATCTTTGTTTTCTATTTCAGCTCAGAAAGAATGGAAAATTCATCATTTGGATGTCAAAACTACTTTTTTAAATGGAGATTTGAAAGAAGATGTTTACATGTTTCAGTGAGAAGGTTTTTCTGTTAAAGGGAAAGAACAAAAGGTTTGCAAACTAATGAAGTCTTTATATGGCTTGAAACAAGTGCCACGAGAATGGTATGAGAAACTGACACAACATATTCTAAAGTTAAATTATAAACATTTTGACCTAGAAGATGCAACTCTTTTCATTAAGAAAGTTGGAAGATCAGTTGTATATCTAGTTGTATATGTTGATGATTTGATGATCACAGGAAACAATGATGAATATATATCATCTATTAATAAGGAATTGAAAAAGGTTTTTGATATGACATACTTAGGTTTACTTCATTATTATCTTGGAATTGAAGTTGATAAAAATCACAACATATTTTCATCTCTCAAAAGAAGTATGTTGGTAAGTTATTGAACATATATATTATGATGGATTGTAATCCTATTGCTACACCAATGGAGCAGAATTTGAAACTTACTTTAGAAGAAGGAAAATCATTTGAAGGTCCAACAAAGTATATGCAACTTTTTGGAAGTTTTATTTATTTATCTATTACTTGTCCTAATATAACATTTGTTGTAGGAATACTTTCTAGATTTATGCATCATCCTTGTGAGGGGCATTAGGTAGCAGCAAAAAGGATACTGAAATATCTAAATGGAACCGAAACTTACGGCATCAAATATACCAAATTTTTAGACTTCCATCTTGCTCGTTATTCAAATTCTGATTTTAATGGAGATAAAGAGATTGGAATCTCTACTTTTGGCTATTTGATGAATCTTGGATCAGTAGCCATCAGTTGGACATCACGCAAGAAATTCGTTCTTGCTGATTCTACCACCGAAGCTGAATATGTTGCAGCAACTCAAGCCACTAAGGAAATCATTTGGATTTGGAAAATGCTTGAAGATTTGCAGGAGAAACAAAAATCTTCAACTCCTTTATTTGTTGACAACTCTTCTGCAATTCAATTGGCCAAGAATCCAAACTTTCATGATCAAACCAAACATCTCAACACCAAGTATCATTTGATTCGACATCATGTAGAGGCAAAAAAAAATCATCTAACACATTGTCCAACATCAGAACAAATTGCAGATATCTTTACTAAAGCATTGGGACATGAAAAGTTCGAAAAATTTAGATCTTTACTTGGTATGTTAGATGTCCCTTCAGCTTAAGGTGATTTAGATTTAAGCAGGAATGCAAAAAATTATAGAGATAACCATAAACACAGAGATGCAGCGGAAATAATACTTCATTTAATTAATGTAAGATAATGAAATATGCTTACAAATAGGAATGGAAATAAACCAGCTAGGGTGATGGTAGCTTATCTCTAAGAAGAGATGTAGTCGCTACATGCCTCTAAAACATCTTACAATGAGGCTCAAGGGCCTTCTTATTATTGAACAATAAGAGAAAACCATAAACAACCAAAACCCTAACCCGAGGAGATGTAACACCAAGAGTTTGTGGGCCCCGTTGGGGTGAGTTGGATAGCCAACTTCTCGGGGTCGTGAATTGGTCATATTATCTCCGTTTGACGTGCATGATAGCCCATTGGAAAGATATCTTCGAGGACTACGACGGAAAAGATGATTTTAGAGAAAAGTCGTTGGCAGTAGATTTCCCAAAAAATGTCATTTAGGGCCTCAAAATAGCTCCAAAAGTTTAGGACCTGAAAAACTGCTAAAAATAGTAAATTGTGCTATAATTAAGGAAACTGGAAAACTGAAAGAATCACTGGTGGGGATCCAAGTGGAATTAGCGGGTGGCCACCAATATCCACCTGGATCATTCCTCCCCCCTTAGGAAGGAATGATCCCCATTGCATTGAGTTCCTTGATGAGATGAGCGAACTTCTACTGAACTTGGTCCCTGGTGAGCCACTTGCCCTAGTGAAGGAGTTGGCCTGCTTTGACAACTCGATATAGTTGGATATTCTGCTAGCAAGTGTGCTTGATCTATGTGTCCATGATCCTATCAGTTGCAGCTTGTTGCATGCAATGTGGATTTAACTCTGTGGGTGTTAGTTCTTCTGCAATGTCAGATGTGTCTAGTAATGGTGGAAAGTATGGCCGAAGGCAGTCCACATTGAACACTGGGTGTAGGCCAAGGAATGGGGGAATGTTGAGCTCAAATTCATTGTCTCCCACAGCCTTGGTAATGGTGTAAGGACCATATCGTAGTGGTCTGAGTTTTTGATAGGCTCCAGTAAGGCGTTCCTTTTACAAATGTAACCAAACTTTGTCACCCACCTGAAACTTGTGTGACACCCGATGTTGATCATGTCGCTGCTTGTCCTTGGCATTTGATTTCTCCAGAATGTCATGGACCTGCTGGCAAATATTTTGGATGTACTCAATGAATTTGTTTGCCTTGTTTGTTTTGGATTGGACATGAGACGAATCTGCTTGAGTAGCTGCAAATGGCATGGCCACATCGATGGGACATAGTGGCTGGAATCCCAAGCCCACCTGAAGAGGGCTGTGTCTAGTAGAGCTATGGAGAGCCCGGTTGTAGCTGTGTTGAACATAGGGGAGGCTCTCGTCCCATGCATGTGGATGCTTTGAGTTGTACATGTGAAAAATGTGTACGATCATCATGTTGACGACCTCTATCTGGCCATCAATTTGAGGATGGAAGGTTGTGATCTTAGTCAGTTTGGTGTCCAACATTGACCAGGGACTGGACCAAAATATACTAAGTAACCTGTTGTCCCGATCTGAGATGATAGACTGTGGGATCCCAACGTGTACCCACACTCGTTCAAAGAAGAGTTTAGCAGTGGCTTTCTGCTGTGATATTCTTCTTGCAGGCCACCATAATGGCCATCTTCGAGAACCTGTTGAAGACCACAAAAACACAGTCATTTCCATGCTTAGTGGAAGGAAGGCCTGACATCTAATACATGGAGATGGATTCCCAAGGTCGACTAGGGCTAGGCAGTGGGGTATAGAGGCCTTGCTTCTTGATAGTGGTTCGGAAATGGCACAGGCAGTGCATGATCTAATTTACTTCCCGACAACCTGTCGAAGATTCAGCCAATAGAAATACTTTTGCAGTACTGCAACTATTTTTTTTGACCCCAAAATGCCCAACAGCCCAACTATAGTGTGCTTCCCAAATCATCTTTGCACGCTCGCTTGAAGGAACACAAAGGTGACATATGTGGAATAATAGGTTATCGTGGAGGTGAAAATATGGAACATGCTGACCCTCCAAGAATGTCTGGTATGTGTGGCTAAATTCCGGATCGCTTTTGTAGAGCAGTGGCCAATCAAAAGTCTCATGCCCACAAGATTTGAGCACAGTGGTTAGCGCCATGATCGATGGTCGACTTAGGCAATCTGTAACATTATTGGTGTTTCCCTTCTTATACTTGATATTGAAATGGAACTGTTGCAAGTATGTGGACCACTTCTGATGGTGATCATTCTGTAATTTCCCTTGGTTTTGTATGAACTGCAGGGGTCGATGGTCTGTGTGGATAATCGTTACCTTCCCCAAAATGTAATGCTTCCATTGTCGGCAGGCCTGCACAATGGAATACATCTCTTTGTCATAAGTGGGATACTTCCAGACTGTGTCTGAAAGTTTCTCACTGTGATATGCCACTGGATGCCCGTGTTCAGTAAGGACTGCCCCAATAGCATAGTTAGAGGCATCTGTCTTGACCTTAAATGGTTGTTGCAAGTCTAGTAATGCAAGAATTGGTTTGAGTAGAGGTGATCTTTCAACTCTGTGAATGCCTTCTATTGAGATTCAGACCAAAATAATTTTTCTTTCGCTCCTCCCTTGGTGACTTGACTCAAGGGCCAAGTGATATGAGAAAATCCCAACACGAACTTACGGTAGAAATTGGCAAGGCCTAGAAAGCTGCGAATCTCTATTAGAGTGGTTGGAGATGGCCAATCTCGAATGACTGGGATCTTGGCTAGATCCACATGCACCCCCCGTTCATCAACAATGTATCCTAGATACTGAACCTAGGTTATGCCAAAAGTGCATTTCTCCAAATTGGCACATAACTTGTGTTGCTGCAGTGTTTGGAGAACCTGTCGAATGTGGTGGAGGTGCTCTTCCCAACTCCGGCTAAAGATCAAGATGCCATCCAATTATACCACTACAAATGAGTTGGTGAATGGCCGCAAGATGTCATCCATTAGCCTCATGGAGGTTGCAAGAGCATTCGTCAATATGAAAGGCATAACCAACCATTCAGAAAGGCCCTCCTTGGCTTTGAAGGTAGTCTTCCACACATTGGAGGGTTTGATTGGTACCTGGTGATATCTTGACTTCAAATCAATCTTGCTGAAATATTTTGCCCCCTTTAGTTGGTCCAGGAGGTCATCAATTTGTGGGATTGGGTACCTATTACAGACAGTGATCTTTTTCAACGCCCAATAGTCAACACAAAGTCTCCAAGTCCCATCCTTCTTCTATACCAGCACAATCGGTCTCCCACAGGGCGATGAACTCGGACATATGTGACCTTTTTGCAACAACTCTTGAATCTGCCTCTTGATTTCATCGTTCTCCATAACAGAGCACCGATAGATTTGTCCATTGGGTAGCAGTGCACTTGGGGTCAGATCAATGGAGTGCTTGACCCAACAGTGCATAGGAACCCTTGCGGGGGAGGTGAAGATGTCCTCGTACTCCTCCACGACCTTGTCCATCTGTAGTCGTCGTGCGAAGGGGCCCTGTATCGAGGTCGTGGCCACCATCTTCTTCTTTTCTTGAGGGTGTATCATTAGGAAAACAAATTTCCTGGTTTTGGAAATGAGCTTACTGCATTGTTTTGTAGTAGCCAAAGAGATGGAGGTAGGTGGTGCTACCTCTAGTCTCCTGTACAACTTATTTCCCAAAGTAACAATAAAAGCATGGGGCCTTGATTCATACACATCATGTCACTTCCACAAGTATGGTTGTCCTAATAACACATCACAAACTTCAAGGGGAGAAATGTCACACAATACCTCATCCATGAAGGGCTTGATGTTGTATGGAAGGTGACGCTGTTGGCTCACGTGAGGATCCCCTCCTTGGTGTAGCCACCCGATGGTGTATGGTTGTGGATGTGTTGTGGTCGATAAGCCCAGCCACTTCATGACCTCTGCCGAAATGATGTTTTTTTGGCCCCCGCTATCAATAATGAACTGTAGCAGGGAGCCCTTTACCCACATCTAGGAGTGGAAGAGACTTTCCTCCTCCTCTGGATCTTCGGGTTCCTCCTTCTGGATCTTCGTGGTGGCAATTGTGGCGTTAGGCTCCGTATCGATAATATGCTTCCCTTTGTCATTCCCCTTATCAAGTTCTAACACAGAGTCAGAACATGCATCTGATTCTGAAATCTTTAGCTCGGCCACTAGTGAATGCTTAGCCCGACACTCACTTGTGTTGTGAGTGGAGCTCTTATGGAACTCACACCACTTTCCTGTGTCTTTTTTCGGCTTCACGACACTGTTCTTTGCTTGCAACTTTGGTGGGTTGTCTTCGGCCACCCCACCTTGGCTTTGTCCTTTGTTCTGCAGTTTGGGGGCACCTTTCCCTTGTTTTGGATTTGCAGACCCAAAGTCTTGCTTCTTCTGTTTAAACTTTTGCTCGACCTTGACGGCATATCGGTATGCTGTGCCAAGCGAGGAGATGTTCAGGAATTCTATTTCTTCGTAGATGTACCTGTGCAAGCAACCATGGTATTTGAGTACCAAATGCTGCTCCATATCCTTGAAACCTAACTTTGTGCGAAGGGTATGGAAAATATTGGTAAACTCTAGTATGTCTTGGTCCCTTCCCTACCGTAGTGTGGTCCACTTTATGTATCGATACTCATAGCTTCCGAAAGGGCATTACTGCTCCTTGATGGCATCCCGGAATGAATTCCAAGTCGGTGCGACTGAAAATAGTGAGCCTATACTTTCATCCTTCTGCTCACAGTAGGTTTCCCACCAATCCTTGAGATGGGGGGCTGCTTTGAGGAGAGCGAAAATAATCTTTTCCCGACTGGAAAAATCATGAACAGAAAAATAACCCTGTAGCACATTTAACCATTTATCGACGACATTTGTGTCTATCTGACCCTCAAATATGGGGATTTCAAAATTAACTTGTACCTTAAATGGTGTGACATTTCTAGAGTTGCTGTTGGAAGTCGATGCGTTGCCCCTGGGTAGCCACTGAAGGATCTGGGCAAAGTTTTCCATCATCGCATTCCTTTGTCACTCGAGGGCTTCTTCAAGAAAGATTTTGTTAATATCACATGCCCCCTCATATTTCTTTTCATCCGCCATGGGAGGCCATCAGGATTTGCAAGGCTGGTCTTACAAAGGTTCGACAAGTTCAAGCCCTAACTCCTTATATCCCAACCTTGTTGGGGACATGCAAAGAAAAACAGAGAAGAAAAGCATATCGCTCTGATACCACTGATTTGGATTTAAACAGGAACGCAACAAATTATAGAGATAACCATAAATACAGAGATGCAACGGAAATAATACTTCATTTCATTAATGTAAGATACTAAAATATGCTTACAAACAGGAATGGAAATAAACCAGCTAGGGAGATGGTAGCTTATCTCTAAGAAGAGATGTGGTAGCAACATGCCTCTGAACTATCTTACAATGAGGCTCAAGAGCCTTTTTATTATTGAACAATAAGAGAAAACCCTAACCTGAGGAGATGTAACACCAAGAGTTTGTGGGCCCTGTTGGGGTGAGTTGGATAACCAACTTCCCGGGGTCGCCAATTGGTCATATTGTATCCATTGATGCGCATGATAGCCTGTTAGAAAGATCTCTATGAGGACTATGATGGAAACAGTGATTTTATACATAAAATCGTTGGTGGTAGATTTCCCAAAAAACGTCGTTTAGGGCCTTAGAATGGCTCTGGAAGTTTAGGACCTGAAAAAGTGCTAAAAATAGTAAAGTGTGCTATAATTAAGGAAACTGAAAAAATAAAAGAAGCACTGGTGGGGATCCAAGTGGAATTAGCGGGTGACCGCCAATATCCACCTAGATCATAAGGGGGGAAATGTTGTAATCCTTTGGGATTTCTGTATAGTTAGAGATTTAGTTTAGGGATTTAGTTATAAACTAGGTATTTCTAGCTATAGCTCTTTTCAGTTGTTGTTTTCAAGTATAAATGTAACCTTCATTGAACGAATTAAGATATAGATCATAACATTTGAATCAATGGAATTCTCCAGACTTCTTATCAGAACTATGATAAATCTCACATTTTCAATATTTAAATCCTAAAATTTAGTTAAAATATAACTTTATTTTAATTATTACTATTATTACTTATAAGAAAGATATAATATATTAATTAATCGTATATGCATTTTAAAACATGTAATATTATTATTATCCATAAGTATTTATTCTACTTTATTATAAAAATTCTTAATTTTTAAATAACCCTTTTTACAATACCATGGCGTGTAAATACCACATGCCCAATTAACCATAATGGAATCCATCTTCATGACTACTGCCCCACACATAGAGAAATATAGAATAGTAGGGGAAAAATAAAAAGAAAATATTATATCCTTATTAATACTTAATTGATAAGTTATCTCTATTTTGCAAGAGATTTATTAAATTATTTAAATTTATATGATTTTCTTGTTCTTTCTTAATTATTTACCTCTCATGGTATGTTTTCAACAAGAACATGTGTTGGTATCTAAGTTTTGTACAAATTTGAATTACTATAATGTTTTTTACAAATTTTAAACTCATCAATTAAAATAATTATAGTACACAATATGGCAGACAATATTTAAATACTTAACTATTTTAAATACCAATCAAGTTGAAGAGTTTGTAATTACCAAACAAGATCTTTACATTTGTATCACCACATAGAACCTTGCCATACAACAATGCATTAACAATTTTTATTTTTGTTTTGAATTTATTTCTTTTTTTCTAAATTCAAACTAACAAAAATAAATTGAGTATTATAGAATGACTTGGCATATTTCAATTAAAAATCCATAAATATTTTACCCTCATTTAATAGTTAAACTATTTTCCCATTTATCTTATTTATTGAAAAGCCTTGTCTAATATATTCTTATAACTAGATATAATGTAAATCTTATAACTAAACATATTGGGAGGCTAAATAAATTTAATGAAGCATATTCTTATGACTACATATTATGTAATAAGATATTAAAAAAAAAAAATCAAAATAATATATTTGACAGATAAACAATAAATAAATTATTTAATATAAGAAATACTCATCTTGGTTTTTTCCATTTCATCTTAAAAAAAGAAGAATTCCTTGTTGTATTTACTCTCCCAAAGCTCTTACAAATTTCAAGAAAAAGAGAACTTTTTCATTTTGGATTCATTCCTTTTATTCATTCATTGATCAAAGGTGGATTGATTTTTATTCATTTATTAGTCGTAGTTCTTGCAATAAAAGTAAATGAATAGTTTTTTTTATTGCATATTTAATGTGTCAAAAATATTACTTTGAAGTTATGGAATCAAAGTTAAGTTAGTTTTGGTAGTAAATGAATATTTTTTTTATTGTATATTTAATTTGTCAAAAATATTACTTTGAAATTCTAGAATCAAGGAGGTTAGGTTCTTACTTACATAAGGTCAATTTTGATAGAAATCACTAAAACATCTAGTATATTAAAGTATTATAATGGGAACAACCCAAATACTGTTCAGACTTTAGGCAATTAAGATGATTGTTTGATGATTATATGATTGGGTAGATATTTGGTTGTGATTACATGTGTGAGTACAGCATCAAACATTTTGGAATTGCGTTAGATGGCATTCAGTTATACAATTAAGTCTGAGTACTTGCCTCAGTTTGCATTTTCCCACTCCTTGCTATGCCAAAACTCTTTGTTCATCGTTCACTTGGTCATTTGTTGTTGGGCTTGTTCAGGGTTTTTTCTGTTGTGCTCTGCAAGTTTGAGTATGCAAGTTTTTTGCAAGTTCTGGGTGCTCTTCTTGGTGACTTATGTATTGGTTTCTTTATGTACAAGTGGTTGTTCTCTGGCCTGGTTCGTTGGGCAGTTGTAGTTTTTCCTGTCATCGCCTGGGTAAGTGGTTCTCTGTTATTGTTTGTTTTCCTTCTGTTGGCTCAACAGGCCATCGTGTTCCAAGTGATGTGTTGGTATTTCATGTTCTTGTTGGCAATTCAGTGGTTGGCTTGCATCAAGGCTCGAATTCGATGGCGTCCTTTCGTCCTCGACTTCAAATGCAAGTAGCCCTCTTTCCTTCATTCAATTTGTGGTCTTCCTTCCTCAGCTTCTAACCTTGTTTGCTCCTTCGTATCCACATTTGGTCGAAAACCATGGGTGGAAAGTTTGTCCTCGGCTCTTGCTGCAATTCCTCGAGTAAATTAAATGCAACTTCTGTTATTTACTTCTTTTCAGGCTCTGTAATTTCACTTCTGTAACGATATGATTCTAACACTTGTGTGTCGTTTGTTGTGCAGGTGTTGAGGGTTTTCAGTTGGAGGTCTTGGCAATGTATGTTTCAGTCTTGTCTGGTAGGCTCTGCTTCTTAAATTTCCTTTCAGTCCTCATTCTGTTTTTAAAATAGGCCTTCTAGTCATGTGGGTTTGTCACCCTTGATGCTTGTCAATTAACTCACACTGTGACTAGTGTCCTATCGCGTTGGAGGTCTGAGCTTCCACTATTTTGTGATTTATTTGATTGTAATTTCCTGTGTATGAACGCAATTTTTCCGAAACCCTCACCTAGGGTTTGTCATCCACAGGCTTATGCATCTATGGCTATGTATGAGACGGTTTTCGAAACCCTCATCTAGGGTTTTTCATCCACGGGCTTATGTGTCTATGGCTATGTATGAAACGGTTTTCAAAACCCTCACCTAGGGTTTGTCATCCACTGGTTTTTATGCTTGTCTAGGCTTTAACTTGTAGTGCTACTATGTAATTGTTATATAATTGTTTTTGCAATTTTGAAAGAGAAAATCTTCAGGAAAGAAGGATTGGTTCGGTTTACCTTAATGTCATTGATGTAATTATGCCTTCGTGCTTTTGGTTTACTCCAAACTCTCAGCCTAGACTGCAATTATTGTTTTTCGGTTTTCTTGTGATGTTTCGTACGAACATGCATGAAAAATGTAGGTGCTCTGGTAATCTGTTTGATAGTCAATTTAAAAGAATAATGGGAATTTCATCTGGCCTATGGGTGCTTGGCCTATACTGGAATTTGTTTGTGTCACTCTTTGTCTCTCTTCGTTGTTTGCTTCAAAGGAAATGTAATCCCTCGTCTAGCATCTTCTCTTCTTTCTCGCTATTAGGACTGCTTCTTTTTCTCAAGAAAACAAAAAGAATTAAACTCAATGATCTGTGTACAGTAGGTTGCCTGTTCAGATGCTCATTAATTAGAAAACCCAATAAAAATGCAGTAGGACATACAGATGGACTGAATTGGTTTCTTTGTTATTGATATTATTCAAGTGCAAGAAGTGTTGAATCTTTTAGATGACTTTTGCTATTACATTTATATGTTTCTTTTCCTAGTTAATGAAACTGTACAGTTTCTTTTCAGTTGTAGACTTTACAGTTACATGGTTATTAGTCATTCGGTTTTGTCCTTATGACAAGATATTCCTTTTAGACAGATTTGTATTTTCCTTTTAAAATGACTGGACAATTATTAATCTATGGTTTATTAGTAACAGACAAGTAAATAACCCTAACCGATCAGACTACCTTTGAATAATTTAGAGATTAAGATAAAAATAAAAATCTGACCTCCTATTCTAACAAACTAACATAAAAGACAAATAAAATGTTAACTCAACTTTTCAAGCTGGAAGAGACTGACACTTGGTCATGGCACCTGAGCTGGATTCTCCTGCACCAAGCCTCCGAAGAAAAGAAAATCATGACTCCGGTCCATGAGCTCCTCGACTAAAGAACCTTTTGCTCAATCTACGTGGCATCAAGCCACGAACTGTCCTCAATAGGATGGTTCTTCCATTTGACTAGGTAGTGTAGATACTCCTTCCTCCGAGTTTGTTTGGCCACTTGAGTGTCGAGAATGCGCTCGATCTCAGGGGTCTAAAGGTAAGGCATCTGTCTCATCCAAGCTTCTCCTACATCCTGGGTATTCCGTGTAGCCTGCGTGGTTCCATCTTCTTCCTTTTCTTCTCGGTCAGCCACGTAAGGGAATAGGTCTGCTACATTAAAGATAGGTGAAATGCCTATTCCGGGTGGCAGCTGTATGTCATAGGCATTCGCCAAAAATTTCTTAAGGACTTTGCAAGTTACCATCTTCTTGTACTTTAACTTATTGTATGCACCCCTAGGGATCCATTCCTTGCACAAATGCGTGAGGAATTCATCTCCCACGTTAAATTGTACTTCCCTTCTCTTCAAATCAGCATGCTGTTTATACTTTAGGCTACTATCTTGCAATTTAATTTTTACCTGCTCATGCAAATATCTCATTGTGTTAGAGAAATCTTCTCCATCTGCGCTTCGCCTTTCTTGCAGTCCAAGATCCCACAACTCATGCACTCCATGAGGATGCATGTCATGCAGGATCTGAAATGGACTGAAACCTATGCTGAAGTTAGGCAAGTCGTTATAAGCAAACTTTTCCTATGCAAGCACTCGATCCGACATCTGCGAATTCTCTCCAACCAAGCTTCATAGCAGGTTTCCCAGACTCTTGTTTACCACCTTTATTTTTCCGTCAGTTTGCAGGTGAAAAGCAGAGCTGTAACTCGGCTATGTATCCATTTTCTTCCACAAGGTACGCCAAAAGTGTCCCATAAACTTCACATCCCTGTCTGAAAGGATAGACCTAGGCAACCCATGTAACCTTACAATCTCTGTGAAAAACAAGTGGGCCACGTGAGTGGCATCACTGGTTTTTCTGCAAGGGATGAAATGCACCATCTTCAAGAATTTGTCCACCACCAACATCACCGAATCATAATCTCGCTTCGTTTTAGGTAGACCCAAGACAAAGTCTAATCTTATTGAGTCCCACGGCCTGCCTGGAATAGGTAACGGTGTGCACAGTCCCGTGTTTTGATTGTGACCCTTCGCCAACTAACATACTTTACATATGCCCACAAATTGTTGTACATCCCTCCACATATTTGGCCAAAAGTAGAAATGACTGAGCTACTCGAGTGTCTTATCCATGCTGAAATGTCCGACCAGACCTCCACTATGCTTCTCCCGAATAATATTCTCTCTCATCGAACAGACAAGTATGCATAGCTGTCCTCCCTTAAGCAATAATTTCTCTTGTAATTTGTAGTCCAACCATGGACTGTTGTCGCTCGCCAAGGGATTCTGACATACCTCATAGGCCTCCTTAAAATCTATATCAGTTTGGTGTAAATATCTCAAGTTCTCAAAACCCAACACTTGCATAGTACTCTCTTGTAGAAGTAAAGCTTTCCTACTCAGTGCATCCACCACCTTGTTGGCCTACTCACTGATATATTTCAACACAAATTTGAAAGTCTACAAATATTCCACCCATTCAAGGCATGTTTGTGGTTCAAATTGTGTTGTTTCATAACATACTGTAGTGCAGAATTATTTGATAACAACACAAATTCATTTCCCAGCAGATAATGCCTCCAGTGTTTTAGTGCATGTATAACAGCACAGAACTCCTTGTCATAAGACAAATATTTCTGTCTGCTTTCATTTAGCTTCTCACTGAAGAACGCCACAGGCTTATCTTCTTGGCTGAGTACAACTCCAATAGCCATACCACTAGCATCACAATGAACCTCAAAAAGCTTCTTGAAGTCTGGCAATCTCAGGATCGGCCTCTCAGTGATCTTTCTCTTTAATAGCTGGAAATTTCTCTCCGCTACATCCGTCCATCGAAAAGGATGACTGGGCTTTTTAATGGTGTCCAACATAGGTGCACAAATTTTGCTAAAATTCCTTATGAATTTCCGATAAAAACTCGCTAGTCCATGAAAGTTATGTACCTCAAATAAATTTTTTGGAGATGACCAATTAACCATCGCCGCAACCTTCTCTGGATCCATCTTCAGTTCGTTTTTTCTATTACAAAGCCCAAATAAATCAATTCCTTCTGCAGCAAACTACATTTCTTCAAATTTATTAGCAGTTTATTCTATTGTAATTTTTCCATCACTTTCCGAACATGTTGAAGGTGCTCCTCCCTTGTCCTGCTGAAAATTAGTATGTCGTCCAGGTACACTATCACAAATTTTCCAATGTACTCCTTCAACATCTCATTCATTAACCTCATAAATGTACTGGGCACATTGCTCAGTCCAAATGGCATGACCAACCATTCGCACAGTCCCTCATTCGTCTTAAAGGTTGTCTTCAATTCATCCCCCTCTCGTATCCGGATCTAATGATACCTGCTCTTCAAGTCTATCTTAGAGAAATATGCTGCCCCGCTTAAAAAATCCATCATGTCATCCATCCATGGTAGTGGAAACCTATACCAGATGGTGATTTTGTTGATGGCCCTCGAGTCTGTGCACATCCACCACTCTCCTCCCTTCCTGGGAGCGAGAACTGTTGGGACTATGCAAGGGCTCAAACTTTCCCTTATCAATCCTTTGTCTAGCAGTTCTTGCACCTGCTTCCTAATATCTTCATTGTCCTTGGGGTTCATTCGGTATGCCACTTTGTTCAGCAAACTGGCTCTGGGTATGAAGTCAATATGATGACTTATGCTTCTTTTGGGGGGTAATTTATCTGGCAAGTCATCCACAACTATATCCGTAAATTCCTGTAACATTTGCTGGATTTCTGTAGGCAAATCTAATACCTCTATATGCAACAACATTGTTTTTGCTTTCTTTACAACTGCATAACCCATCTCACTGTCCTCAACTTGTTTCAGAAACTATTTTCCACTAACCAACAATGCTCTTGGTTCACTTGTCCCTGATGTCCCTTCCTCTTTGATGGGCACAAGTGTATTCTTGATGCCATCCTTGACAAACTTATAATAGTTTGTCAATCCAACGTGTACCACGTTCTTGTCGTATTGCCAAGGCTTGCCTAGCAGTAAGTGACATACATCCATCAGCATGATGTCACAAACGACTTTATCCTTATATCTTCCTATTTGAAACTCCACCTTACACTGTTCATGCACCAACAACTGATGGCCTTTTTTTAGCCATGAGACTTTGTAAGGGGTGGGATGTTTCAAGCGCTTCAATTCCAAATTTTCCACCATCTATGTGGACACCAAGTTATCGGTACTACCATTGTCAATAATTAACTTACATCACTTACCACGTGACTTACAAATTGTTCTAAACAAGGCCTTCCACTGTGTTTGTTATGTGACCTCCTTGGCTAGTTTTAATGACACCTTGTTCAGCACCAGGGCTTGTCCTGTCTCTAGAGCATTTTCTGTTTTTTGAGGAGGTGCCACTGCTTCCTCTGGTTCTGCAACATATGCACCCCCCTGTCCAGCTTGATATACCTCTGGACATTCAAATGATTTGTGTCCCCATTTATGACACTTGTAACATTGATAACAAGCCCCCTACCTCGCTGGGATGACCTATCACCTCTCACATTATCACCTCTGTTCGCTGATTTAAGGGCTCTGGAATTGTTGCCTTCCTCATTACTACTAGCAGTCTTCCCTCTGCCATATGACTGGCCTATTCCCCTGCCGGCTCCTCGTCCTCTCCGGGCATTCTGCCTTCTAGTAATTCTCTCTTCAGCTTTCATCGCACTCTGATACGCTTCTTCAGTGTTCTTCAGAGATAAAATACTGATTTCATCTAAAATTTCTAGTCTTAAACCATTTACATACCTGGCTGTCCTTTTCGCAGTATCCTCTGTGTATCTGGATCTTAAGTTCACTCGATAGAACTCCTTCGTGTACTCCCTTACCGTCATTCCTTTCTATTTCGAATTCTGCACTTACCTGTGTAGTGCAATCTGATAGCCTTTCAGCAGAAATCTGCCCTTCAACTTGGCCACCATCCTCAACCAGGTTTTAATCAGTAACTTGTTTAATCTCTTTCTCTCCGTCTGGACACTATCCCACCATGGGGCTGTGTGTCCCTTCAATTTCGTCGCAGCAAAACTAACTCTGTGGTCTTCGCTAACTTCCTCACACTCGAAATACTTATCTATCTCGCTGATCCAATCCAATAAAACCTCTATGGATAGGCTGTCATCATAGGTTGGGAGTTCTGGTTTGGGTTTACTTCTTGCCATTAAAATAGACCTCAACAATCTCACTTCTAGGGTCTCGCCTTTTAGTCCAATTTGTTGCTTCTTCAGCTTCCTCTTCGCTATCATCACCTACCTCTGGGTCTCTTCTTCTCCCTCCCTCTACTGCCTCCAAATGGGCAGTAAGAATTCTGATCTCCTCTCTTAGTCCTTCCTCTACTATTCTTTGAGCACCTCTGCCATGACCTCACCTTCCTCTCTCCATTTCTTCAACCAATTTCACCTGCTCTGATACCACTATGATGGTACCAGCCCAAATACTATTCAGACTTTAGGCAATTAAGATGATTGTTCGGTGATTATATGACTGGGTAGATATTTGGTTGTGATTACATGTGTGAGTACACCATCAGACATTTTGGAATTGCGTTAGATGGCATTCAATTACACAATTAAGTCTGAGTACTAGCCTCAGTTTGCGTTTTCCTGCTCCTTGCTATGCCAAAACTCTTTTTTCGTCATTCACTTAGTCATTTGTCATTGGGCTTGCCAAGGGTTTGTTCTATTGTGCTCTGCGAGTTTGAGTATGCAGCTTTTTTGCAAGTTCTGGGCATGCCTCTTGGTGACTTATGTACTAGTTTCTCTATGTATGCGTGGTTGTTCTCTGGTCTGGTTCGTTGGGAAGTTGCGGTTTTTCCTGTCATTGCCTGGGTAAGTGGTTCTTTGTTACTGTTTGTTTTCAAGTTGTTGGCTCAACAGGCCATCGTGTTCCAATTTATGTATTGGTATTGCATGTTCTTGTTGGCAACTCAGTGATTGGCTTGCATCCAAGCTCGAATTTGATGGCGTCCTTTCATCCTCGGCTTCAAATGCAGGTAGCCCTATTTCCTTGATTCAATTTGTGGTCTTCTTTCCTCAGCTTCTAACCTTGTTCGCTCCTTCGTCTCCACATTTGGTCGAAAACTGTGGGTGGAAATTTTGTCCTCAGCTCTCGCTACAATTCCTCAGGTAAATTAAATGCAACTTCTGTTATTTACTTCTTTTCAAGCTCTATAATTTCACTTCCGTAACGATATGATTCTAACACCTGTGTGTCGTTTGTTGTGCAGGTGTTGAGGGTTTGCAGTTGGAGGTCTTGGCAATATATGTTTCGGTCTTGTCTGGTAGTCTCTGCTTCTTGAATTTCCTTGAGTCCTTGTTCTGTTTTTAAAGTAGGCCTTCTGGTCGTCTGGGTTTGTCACCCTTGATGCTTGCCAATTGACTCACGTTGTGAGTAGTGTCCTGTCACATTAGAGGTATGGGCTTCCACTATTTGGTGATTTCTTTGACTATAATTTCCTGTGTATGAACGCAATTTTTCTGAAACCCTCACCTAGGGTTTGTTTTCCATAGGCTTGTTCATCTATGACTATGTATGAGACGATTTTCGAAACCCTCATCTAGGGTTTGTCGTCCATGGGCTTATGCGTCTATGGCTATGTATGAAATAGTTTTCGAAACCCTAACCGATCAAACTACCTTTGACTAATTTAGAGATTAAGATAAAAATAAAAATCCGACCTCCTATTCTAACAAACTAACATAAAAGACAAATAAAATGTTAACTCAACTTTTCAACCTGGCAGAGACTGATACTCGGTCATGGTGCCTGCACTGGATGCTCCTGCATCATATTCTCTCTCGAAGATAAAAGGTTAACACATTATTTCAACCAACAATTTCAAAAAAATGTTGCCAACTAAATAAAGAAATTCCTACCACCAACATAAGAATATGATGTGAATGGAATCTTGTAGTGTACAAATGATCTTGAGAGTGATTTAGTAAATTTTCAATGGATTGTGAATAATTTACACATTGTACTGGGCTCCAAAATTCGTCGATAACATACTTGTATTTAGGACTAGCTCTTATTTTTAGGATTATAGTAGTCAGCAAATCTAACTGAAAACTTATTAGAAAACCAACTTGAACTTATTTTTCTGAAAACTAAAGCTAATTTTATAGATTAAATGTAATATACTCATACACAAAATAGTTTATCACAAACAACAACTTAATAAAATGATACAAATGATATGTAAATGCATCCAGAGTGCATCTTTTCCTACCAAGAATGTTTGCTGGACTTGCACGTCATAAAATCTTTATATTTGAAATTAAATCCAACAACCTTAATTTGGTATTCCATTGAAATTAGTCAAATCGAACCTGAGAATATTTGTTTAGCTACATGGGCTTCACCAAAGTGATATTCCGTAATATGGTAACCCATTACAATATCTAACATCCAAAACCTCTTTTAATAACCTTATCAACTTGTTTTCTTCTACAAATTAATTGTACTTTCTCCTTTCAACGCTACTGCTTGTATCGTCACCTGCAAAGTTTGCAACATCAATTAAAAGAGAACATAATCAGGTAAATTAGTATTTTATTCCCAGTACAAACTTTAATTTAAAAGTGCTGAAATCATAATAGGTTATTAGATGGGATTTTAGTGGCATTGTGAAGGGAGATTACATAACCTGAATGCCAACATTTGATCTCAAATCATATACACAACCAGCACCCGCAGCCGCGACCTTCAGATGGAGAAGAGATCTCGCCACGAGGAGCCTCCTGCTTATTTCCATTATGGAGTTACCTTGGATGTTGTTACAGTGAGAGATGGTGCTTACGCTGGTGCTGGAGAGGCTCAAAATGAAGAAAAAGATGATCTATTACCTATTCAACACCATGCAGAAATTCAACGCTCAATTTTTCAATTTAAAATCCTAAGCGGGAAAGCATTTGAACTTTGAAATCCTCTAGTATAGACGTAACATTGAATGAATTTAATTTCGTGTCTTATCCACCACCTGTATTCACTTATGGGAGTCAGTTGTTAGAGGTGTTGGAAATCAACGGAATTGTGGAGTGTAAGAATATTGACAATATTAATGGAATTGGTAACAGAGACAGATGGGACCCGCTGGCCACGTCAACTAGCTTGAGCAATCTGCAATCAACCTAAGCTCGGTGGATACCTGATCTGGATTTAAACATGAACACAATAGATTACAGAGATAACCATATACACAAATATGCAGCGGAAATAATACTTCATTTCATTAATTGGAAATACTGAAATATGCTTACAACCAGAAATGGAAATAAACCAGCTAGGGCGATGGTAGCTTATCTCTGAGAAGAGATGTGGTGACTACATGTCTCTGAACTGTTCCCAACTGTGTTACAATGAGGCTCGAAGGCCTATTTATTTATTATTGAGAAACAATGGAAAACCCTTCACATTCCAAAACCGACCCTTAGAAGATGAAACGCCAAATTGTGGGCACCGTTTTGGGTAAATTGGTACATCAATTTCCCGGGGTCGTAACTTTGGCATACGATCTCCGTTTGACGCGTATGATAGCTCGTTAGAAAGATCTATCCGAGAACTACCATTGTTGGAACGGGAAACATCAGTCCATTGCATGGACCCATGTTGCCCCCGGATTCCCCAAAAAACGTCGTTTAGGGCCTCAAAACGGCTCCGGAAGTTCAGGACCCGAAAAACTGCTAAAAATAGTAAGTTGTGCTACAATTAAGGAAACTGAAAATGCTGAGAGAGACAATTGTGGGGGTCCAGGTGGGCTT
Organism: Pinus taeda; assembly: GCA_000404065.3. Taxonomy (NCBI): domain Eukaryota; kingdom Viridiplantae; phylum Streptophyta; class Pinopsida; order Pinales; family Pinaceae; genus Pinus; species Pinus taeda. Next base: position 113,203 of record APFE030360798.1, on the reverse strand, counting down.
GGCAGGTGGCCACCAATATCCACCTGGATCATTCCTCCCCCCTTAGGAAGCAATGGTCCCCATTGCGTTGAGCTCCTCCATGAGATGAGGAAACTTCTGCTGAACCTGTTCCTGGTGAACAACTTGCCCTGCTGAAGGAGTTGGCCTGCTTTGACAACTCGATACAGTTGGATATTCTGTTGGCGAGTGTTCTTGGTCTGTGTGTCCATGATCCGATCAGTTGCAGCTTGTTCCATGCAATCTGGATTTAATTCTGTGGGTTTGAGCTGTTCTGCAATGTCGAATGTGGCTAGCAATGGTGGAAAGTATGGCCGAAGGCGGTCCACATTGAACACTGGGTGCAGGCCTAGGAATGGGGGAATGCTGAGCTCAAATGCATTGTCTCCCATAGCCTTAGTAATGGTTTAAGGACCATATCGGAGTGGT